>OZ020191.1:58795171-59049171 GCA_963971165.1 Philopedon plagiatum
CATTGCCCTTGTCTGATCTAGTTAATATAATGTTAGGGTTGTCCTTAAGGAACTTTTTTGATTTATAGAGTAAGTTATGGAAAAGTGATTTTTTATGTTTGTTTGAGTTTATATAATTTGTGAGGATGTTAGTAGTTCTTGAGATGGTGATATTTTTTATTGCGGCATCATTTATAGATGAGGTAACAAAGTCAAGATCCGCCAAGATGGTTTTTTTTTTTATTAACAATGGTTAATATAAGAACCATGTTTAATACTAGTAATTCTTTGTAGTCTCCCTGAAGATGAAAATAAATATTTTCGAAAGCTTGGAACAACTTTAAAGAGTATTCCTTCATTTGCTGCGCAACCCAATATTACTAGTTTACTGCCTAACTAGTCAGCAACGACTACCCTCTATATATACACCACAGGTATGGGTTTTTACCAGACCATCAAGGCTACATATGGGACCGAAGCAGTGAAGAATTTAAAGGATTGGGCGAAAACCAAAATTAAATTGGCTAAGGAATATAATAGAAGATCGTTTCTACTACAATGCAGACAAATGGGGATACGGCCACAACACATCACAGCAACAACAGGGCCAATAGAACAACTTCTCCTCCGGCAGGACTCTCAACAGGCTATGGACTTCAATCGTAGGTTAGGAAATAAACTTATTAATATTGAGATTTCGGCTAATCATAAACTAATTAGTAATCTAGAATCCTCACTTACATCGTTCAAACGAGCAATCATTGAAAACACTAATGAAGCCATCTTCAATAACTTTTCTAGCAAACAACAAAGAAATTACAATAGATTATTCCATAAAATTAAAACAAACAATATTAACAAATTAAATAACTTAAAATCTATCGAACTTCACAACCGCCTTAAGACTAAACCGGAATGGATAAAAAATCTTACCAACATAGAGATTCCTAATGATATCCCCCAGTTCTTGTCTCTCGGCCCTAAGTTTAGTGTTGAGCCGGTTGTGGGAAATGATATACCTATAAAAAAACATCTTGGCGGATCTTGACTTTGTTACCTCATCTATAAATGATGCCGCAATAAAAAATATCACCATCTCAAGAACTACTAACATCCTCACAAATTATATAAACTCAAACAAACATAACAAATCACTTTTCCATAACTTACTCTATAAATCAAAAAAGTTCCTTAAGGACAACCCTAACATTATATTAACTAGATCAGACAAGGGCAATGTAACTGTTATCATGGAGAAAGAACAATATTTACAACTCTCCAATGAATAAATCCAGAATGATGAATCTTACATCAGTTTACCGCGAGACCCCACACTTTCGATTCAAAGAAAGTGCAATGAATTAATCAAACAATTGTATAATACAGGACAAATAGATGAGGCCACAAAGAAAAAGCTTACAAGTTACAAGAGTACATCTCCAAAATTTTACTCATTACCTAAAATCCACAAACCAACCTTGTCTGTCAGGCCAATTGTAGCTTCAATTGGTGCACCCACGGAATTTATTGCAATTTTTATAACCGAAATCCTCACAAAAGCATATGACTTCGATAATGAATATTATATTAAAGACTCTTTCCAAGTCTATGAAAAATTTAACCAATTACAGCTTCCTGATGGCTATGTGGTAGCAAGCCTCGATGTTGTCTCTCTTTTCAGCAATGTTTACTATGATGCTGCACACAGGGCCATCTATAAGTGTTGGTACCGCATTAGTAACTATTGTAACACAGACAGAGACTCCTTTCTTAGATTAATTGAATTTCTTTTTGATAACACATATTTCTCATTTGACAACAAATACTATAAACAAACTTTTGGTACCCCAATGGGGTCTTCTGTCTCTCCTATACTTGCAACATATGTGATGGACGAATTGCTGGACACAGTTCTTCCTGTTCTCTCCTTTAATCCCCTTTTTTTAAAAAAATACGTGGATGATATAATTGTAGCACTACCACAAAATGGAATCAACGAGATACTAGAAACCTTAAATGATTTCGATCAACACATCCAGTTCACTATAGAAACCGAAGACCCTACCTGCTCGGTTCCTTTCCTAGATACCAATTTCACACGAACTCACAACAACAAAATCGTGATAGATTGGTACAGGAAACCTTGCAGCTCAGGACGATACCTGAATTATTTCTCGTATCATAAACATAATATGAAAGTGAATCTGGTTAAACAAATGAAATCAAGAATTCTAAAAATCTCAGATCCATCTCTACATAAAAAAAACTTAGATATCCTGGCTCAATTATTCATCGATAATTCATATCCACCCAAGCTGATTAATAGAATTTTGTTCAGCACTCCTGCCATCAACATACCTATATTAAATGAACATAACCTAATAAATAATAACAATAATATAACTGAAGTGACAGAAACTAATAAATTCATATCACTTCCCTACATTAGAGAGATAACTCCGGCGCTGTCCAGAATAATAAATCAGGTAGTTAATGTCAAAATCGCGAACAAACCAGTACTCACAATTTCTTCGGTGCACTCCAGGCTTAAAGACAAGGTCCCTCTTACTCGAAGAACAGATGTGGTTTACAGCATTCCTTGTGCAGACTGTGAAAAAATATACATAGGCCAAACTACAAGACCATTGGCCGATAGAATCACAGCACACAGGAGTGACTGTAGACTGCATCCAGAGAGGTGTGCTCTGGCAGAACACGCTAATAACTCACTACATAACTTTGATTACGATGCAACCAAGATACTTGCTACACAGAAAAATAACTCTAAAAGATCTTTTCTTGAAATGGCCTTTATTTCACAAGAACCTAATTGCATAAATAAAAAAACCGATATAAAACACCTAAGTGAAATATATTCATATCTATTATTTTTAGACAAGGATCATCGTTTGAACGACTCTGAGATTCAAGTATAATGACAATTGATTGTATAATAAAAATTATTTTTTTCCTTCACAACAAATTCAAGAATACTTACCCATTTCCTACATATAACAAAATCTCTTTATCAAATTACAAATAATTCTGATTGAAATTCATAGATGTCGCATAAATAAGCTTTTAAATGCAGCCGCTAGGGTGAACTTCCTGAGCGCAATATAAATCCAACAAGTTATCTCTACAAGGTATATAACACACCTAACTTTACAGACTTCTGTAATCATGTTTCGCATATAATTTAATATAATACACAGATGTCGCTAATAACTGACTTCTGACAGTCCATAGTGAGTTTCCCGCTCAATCAAATCAGTCTGTCATCTCGTGCCGCATGGCTAAAATGAATTTCAAAAAACGGAGAAAGAAATGATTTTTAACTGTCTTCCTTTTTTTTTAATTAATGACTTTCATGTAATTTTAATCTGTCTGTGCTATTGTGTAATAAATGTAAATTTAGAATAATTAAGTAATTAATGACGCTTGGTTTTCGATCCCACTCTGGAGAACTTCACTGATTCCCTAGATAATATTTTAACACCGTTAATGAACATCCTCAACTAAGTTGTAAGTAATAAATCTGCTTATAAGCTCACTTAAAACAATGGTTAATATAAGAACCATGTTTAATACTAGTAATTCTTTGTAGTCTCCCTGAAGATGAAAATAAATATTTTCGAAAGCTTGGAACAACTTTAAAGAGTATTCTTTCATTTGCTGCGCAACCCAATATTACTAGTTTACAGCCTAACTAGTCAGCAACGACTACCCTCTATATATATATATATATATATATATATATATATATATATATATATATATATATATATATATATATATATATATAATGTATCTATTCATAATGACTATGGTTAGCGCCTAAGGTCGAATCGATTCGAGTATTTACATCCTTTTTTAATTTCCCCCTCAGGGTTTAAGTTTTGCATTTAAAGAAAAAAAAATTGGTAAACGCCAAAGTGGTCACACGACCAACAATTTCGTTTCCTTAAAAGTCTGTAAATATATGTGTAAATTTGTTTTTAAAGGTAGTGTTTTATTTGCCTCACCACACAGCGCAGTTTCTTGGACTTTTTTTATGGATAATAGGGTAACTTTATGTGAGTGAGTGAGCTGAAAGCGAGGTCCCAACACCATCTAGGAGGTTTTCTGTTTTTAGCCCGGCTTTAAAAACAGTGGCGCCCTCAAACCCACCCTCTCTCCGGCATTGGATCTAGGGCATTTTTTTTGGCACGCATGCGCAAGCCTCTCGCATTCAACTCAACTCTTTACGTGAGTTAATTTTGGAACTACTCAACATTTTTTTTTAACTTTTACCGAACTTTGAATTTTTAATTTTGACAGTAAGTGGAAGTAAATTAAAATTCTTCTTCTTGGCGGAAAAGTGAGTGGCAATTTTCAGAAACGGGGACTAGACTTAACTAAGATTTTTTGCGTAACTACAGATGGCGCACCCGCTATGATCGGAACACATAAGGGATTTGTATCTCTTCTTACTGCACGCATTGGTCGACCAGTTTTGAATTTTCATTGCATTATTCATCAAGGAAGTTTATGCGCGAAGATCTCAAGCGGAAGCTTAAAATCCGTGATGGATACTGTTGTAAAAGTTGTCAACTACATTGCAGGTCGTTCTTCATTAACTCACAGGCAATTCAAGTAATCTTTACAAGAATTGGAAAGTGAATATTCAGATATTCCATTACACAGCAAAATACGCTGGCTTAGCCGCGGTAAAGTGCTTTCTAGATTTGTGGAATGTTTGGGACAAATTAGGTCATTTTTGTTGCAAAAAAAACAATCTCAAGTCTTTCTTGAACTAGATAATAAAGAATGGATTTGTAAGTTGATGTTCCTAACTGATATTACAAATCATCTCGGCGAACTAAACCTTAAGTTGCAAGGATCGGGTCAAAGTGTTCTAGATTTGTATGATTCCTGGAAGTCCTTTAAAATGAAAATAGGTGTATTTATTCGCGATATTACCTCCCATACATATAAATACTTTCCAAATCTAAAAACATACTTACCCAACCTTGATAATTGTGATAATGCTGCATTTAATGAGGAAATGTTAAACTACATGACTTCACTGAAAGAAGGATTTGCGGAAAGAGACCAAGGTTTTGATAAACATGGTCACATGTTCTCCTTCTTGATAAAACCAGACTCAATGGATTTTACTAGCATTCCTTTTAATGATTCTCTTTTCGCATGGATGGAAATTCAAGATTTTGAGCTTCAGCATAATGAATTTAGGAACTCCGAGTTGTGGAAGACAAAATTTGTGGAACTAAGAAGAGTTTTAGAAGGTGATCCTTAGGACAAATCAAACGAAATACTGAATTGTTGGGCTAGTTTGCCAGATAAATTTATTTGCCTAAAAAAAGTGGCATTTGCAATGCTTTCAGCATTCGGATCGTCCTATATGTGTGAGCAAGTTTTTTCCCATATGAAAATCATTCTGAATCCATATCGAAGTCGGCTAACAACAGAAAATTCAGAGGCGTGTGTAATATTAAAAGTAACTAGACATAAACCAGAAATAGAAAAGCTTTCGCGAGAAACACAAGGACAAGTATCGCACTGAAAACGTTTCAAATTGTAAACAAAATGTTGCCTTATATCAAAACATATATTTCGTTTAACAGTAAAGTCTGTGCTGTTTCCTCTTTGATTAAAATTTTTAGAAATATTGTTGATCATTTTTTTATTTTATTAGTTACCTTCGTTATTACTTTTAACAATTTTATACATTATTTATTCGTATAAAAATTATACAGTTTTGTATAGTGGCACTTTGGCTTTGTTCAAAATTGCACATGGGCACCTCTTTGTTAAAAGGTTGCCGACCCCGGTACCTAGAACGATAGTAAAACGATAAACCGCCGATGGTCAATGATATTGTGAGGAAATGGTAATCCCGCTCTCTTCTGGGATTTTAAATAATAACAGATAAAAAAAGATTTTTTATAGTTGCATGACAATTTTGCGAAGGTTGTATTATAATTATTAACGTATGGTAATAAGAAATGAAATTTTTACCCTTATATGAAAGTTGTATTAGGACTGGACGGCATAAGACAGAATTGTATTGGCAATGTTATTAATGCATACTGTTCATAAATGACGTTCTAGCAACTCAGGGATTTCTGTAGTTGTTAACCTGTGTTACTACGCCAATGGTTCAAATAATACTGGTTAATAAAAAAATTGTTATCCGTACAAAATAATTCTTAGTAGTACCTCAGTGCAGCACTCAATGACAGCTTACGTTACCAAGAAAACGGAAAGCATAAGAGAAGGTAAAGACGAAAGTAAATTACGTCTAAATCACGGAATATTTATTAGTATATAATATACGAAGGGGGTAAGGTTGGGTTGGGTTTAAGGGAGGATTTAAGGAGAAAACTAATATGCTAAATTAATAAGGTAAGCATTTACACGAGGTATTAGACAATGGACCTTGTCTGTATCAAAACAAAGTTTCAAGATACCAACAAAATATTTTGGCAAGGCAACTTAGTTCCAAAAAGAAAAAAAAAACGCAACAGTGCGAAGTAGGGATAGAAGAGGAGTTCTGCATCACCCCGCCCCCCGGGGGAGGTGATGCAGTATTCCGTGACGTCATATCTCGGCCACCTTTGCGCATGGGTCAAACCCAAGTACGTCATCAAAGTCTACGTCAGTGGAGATTACGTCAGCAAGAGAAATGTCACTTGTCAGATGTCAAATGTCACCTGTCACTTGTCACCTGTCACTTGTCACCTGTCACTTGTCACCTGTCACTTGTCACCTGTCACTTGTCAAACGTCAAAATTAAAAACTGACGCGGGTCACGTATTGAGGATGACGTCAGAAGACAGGGGAAGAAAGTGGTCAGCTGTCACCTGTCATTTAAGATATGTCAACTGTTACCTGTCACTTGTCAAACGTCAAAATAAAAATTTAACATACGTCACGTGTTTGGGGCGGTGTCAGAAGGCGTTTAAAAAAAGAATGGCGGTGATCGGCCCTTTGGTCCCGGAGATATAGTGTTTTGCGATTAACGACCTAACGGCTGAAGGGGGAGAGCCGAAATTCGCATGGGGGATAGTGGCGAAGCAGATCTTTCGATTTATCGAATTATTTTTCAAAAATCTCAACTGATGGTAAAAAATTAGATTTCACAATTTTTACATCATCCTGATAGTAAATTTTCGATTAATTATATAAATTATGAATATTATTATTGGATTTAATAACAGAAAAATATGCATTAGTACATACAAGCTTACTAGGATGTGATCAGCAAAAAATTAGATGTCAAAATTTCCACATCACTCTGTATAAGAAATGGTGAATTAAATTATATTTTTATACTCAACTCAAGCGAGCGAAATAATTAACACACGAGGCAAGGTTACCGTAAGTGTGAAGTTAAGCATGTTGATTAAGCAATTATTATATTTGTATGATATTTGTATTACATGTACGTGTCATCCGGAGTTAAGTGGTGTGAAGATAAGTCATATTGACTAAGCAATTAGCACATTTGGGGTACATGTACAATGATCATGCAGTTAATTTCGACAGGTTTATACGTGTTTTTCGAGCTACGAATATGTAAGAAAACTAATAATTAGAAAAAATTATGTATTTAACCACAATATATATATATATATATATATATATATATATATATATATATATATATATATATATATATATATATATATATATATATATATACAGTGACCGGCAAAAAGTTCGCAACATATGGGAAAAATTTTTATTAGGAGAGTATCGGAAAAACTTTCCCAGGGGATCGGTTCTGCATGTCCGATAACCTAAAAATCGATTTTGACATACGTCACGTGGCCACTGGTATAGCGTCAAATTAAAAAAAAAATTGTTACTTTACAAAAAGTGAGGTTAGTTGACGAGATATCAAAAAAAGTTATTTGAAAAAATTGCTTAGAATTAAATTCTAGGTCCTTGTGCAAAATTTTAAGATTTTTTTAAAAAAATTAGAAAACTCAATTTTTTTTTAAATATTTTTTTATCGATTTACAAATTTCCAGTTTTTTTCGTTTAGATAGCTTGGCTAATGTAAAGCCCATGTATCTGGATGAAAATAAACGAATGTAGTAGTTTTTTCTACAATTGACAGGACAAAATTAAAAAAAACAGGGTTTCGCCGGACGCTAGCTGTTGCAATGATTTGTATCTAGCAGCAGTGTAAAAATTTTAGAGACATTTCAATGAGATTACATTGAGAAAACCTTAATCGTCTTAAATATATCTGAAGTTCGACTTTTTGTAAAGTTAAGGGGATTAAAATAGATAATAAACAAAAAATTACCTGTTTATTTAATCGAAATTTTATAAACGAAAACCAATGTAAGAAAAACTTAAAAGTAGTCAAATTCTGTACTAACAACACAAAAAATCATTGTTTTTCCTTGGGTGCACAAAATTTAAAACTCAGTATGACCACCATTTCTCTCCATACATACTGTTGTTCTCGAGCGCAACTCTCGATTAACATTTCGGAGCATTTTACGATTTGTTTGCAATACACAATTTATAATGACATTCTCTAAATTTTGTATATTCCTAAAGGGTCGATGTTTGTACACAGGGTTCTTTAGGTATCCCCACATAAAAAAATCTAACGGAGTCAGATCTACAATTCTACAATTGACAGGACAAAATCGAAAAAATAGGTGTTCGCCGGACGCTCGCTGTTGCAATGGTTTGAATCTAATGAAATGACTGTATCAAGATTTTATTAAGATTTTTCGCACATAAATTTAACAACCAGGTCTATTTAGTTGTACTTAAAACTACCAAAGCAGGCTCTGAAATTAAAACAACCAAATAATCTAGTAGGTTAAAAACAACAGAAAAATGTCAAACAAATTATAATTTGTTTGATTTCAACCTATGTCATTGGTTTATGTCTCGCATCTTACTAAGTTTGATATTTTACATAAGTTTATTAATATTTTATTCCTTAAAATGGCACCCACACTACTTCTTCAGGAAAAGATAGAAATTATTTTAATTTCTGGAGATAATTACAAAAGCCATAGAGAAACAGCAGCAATTTTTAATGAGAGGCACCCCGATAAATCCCTCCATTATTCCACAGTATCTCGTCTAGTCAATAAATTTAAAGAAACGGGATCGGTAGAAAATCAGTATAAAGTTTCCCATGAAAAAACGGTAACAGGTGACGAAGGTTCTCTGGATGTGTGTTTGTCGATCACAGAAACACCCCAATTAGCAGTTAGTCAAATATCGGAGATCACTAACATTCACGAAAGATCTGTGCGGAGGATATTAAAAAGAAACAAATTTCATCCGTACAAACCTAAATTTGTACAAGTATTAAAAGATAGGGATTATGACGCCCGCTTCGATTTTTGTGCCTGGTTCCAGGGTATGATTGAGGAAGATTTTAATTTCCCAAAGAACGTTCTTTTCTCGGATGAAGCTACATTTACCTCTAACGGAACCGTCAGTTCACAAAACGGTAGATGGTGGGCCACCGAAAACCCAGACTTTGTAATTCAGAGTAAAGACCAATATAGTTTTAAGGTTAATGTGTGGTGCGGAATTTTCAACCTCAGAATAGTGGGACCTTTTTTCTTTAGAGACAATTTAAATTCAGAACGATATTTAGAATTTCTACAAACTGAGATATCTGACTTTTTAGACAATTTGTCATTAGCCGAAAGAAGAAATTTATACTTTGAACAAGACGGAGCTAGCATTCATTCCACAAATGAGGTGAAGAGATGGCTGGATCAAGAATTTGGAAACCAGTGGATAGGACGGTTTTCTGAAAATCCGTGGCCTGCGAGATCACCAGATCTGACTCCGTTAGATTTCTTTATGTGGGGATACCTAAAGAACTCTGTGTACAAACATCGACCCTTTAGGAATATACAAAATTTAGAGAATGTCATTAGAAATTGTGTATTGCAAATAAATCGTAAAATGCTCCGAAATGTTAATCGAGAGTTGCGCTCGAGAACAATAGTATGTATGGAGAGAAATGGTGGTCATACTGAGTTTTAAATTTTGTGCACCCAAGGAAAAACAATGATTTTTTATGTTGTTAGTACAGAATTTGACTACTTTTAAGTTTTTCTTACATTGGTTTTCGTTTATGAAATTTCGATTAAATAAACAGGTAATTTTTTGTTTATTATCTATTTTACTCCCCTTAACTTTACAAAAAGTCGAACTTCAGATATATTTAAGACGATTAAGGTTTTCTCAATGTAATCTCATTGAAATGTCTCTAAAATTTTGACACTGCTGCTAGATACAAATCATTGCAACAGCTAGCGTCCGGCGAAACCCTGTTTTTTTTAATTTTGTCCTGTCAATTGTAGAAAAAACTACTACATTCGTTTATTTTCATCCAGATACATGGGCTTTACATTAGCAAAGCTATCTAAACGAAAAAAACTGGAAATTTGTAAATCGATAAAAAAATATTTAAAAAAAATTGAGTTTTCCAATTTTTTTAAATAAAATCTTAAAATTTTGCACAAGGACCTAGAATTTAATTCTAAGCAATTTTTTCAAATAACTTTTTTTGATATCTCGTCAACTAACCTCACTTTTTGTAAATTAACAATTTTTTTTTTACTTTGACGCTATACCAGTGGTCACGTGACGTATGTCAAAATCGATTTTTAGGTTATCGGACATGCAGAACCGATCCCCCGGAAAAGTTTTTCCAATACTCACCTAATAAAAATTTTTCCCATATGTTGCGAACTTTTTGCCGGTCACTGTATATAAAAGGTGAAATATTGGGGAAACTGTCTGTGTGGTAGTGCTCGACACGTGTTTCGTGCTTATTAGCACTCATCAGTCGCACATAACCAAGTTATTAGATGGGAAACTTGCAAGTTGAAAAAACACAAAGAGTTCACAGACCAGGGACCTGCTAGCACATTTGCCGTTGTTTTTTGTCAGGAGACCCAGGGATTTCCGGGCAACACCCAACATCACCACGGAGGCTGCAATAGCACCTGCGTGAAACCTCTACCCCAAGGGATATAACAATATAAAGAAATAAAGAAATATCGACAGGACTATTTATAAAAAAAGGTGAAGAAAATATTGGGGAAACTGTCTGTATGGTAGTGCTCGACACGTGTTTCGTGCTTATTAGCACTCATCAGTCGCACATAACCAAGTTATTAGAGGGGAAACTTGGAAGTTGAAAAAACACAAAGAGTTCACAGACCAGGGACCTGCTAGCACATTTGCGGTTGTTTTTTGTCAGGAGACCCAGGGATTTCCGGGCAACACCCAACATCACCACGGAGGCTGCAATAGCACCTGCGTGAAACCTCTACCCCAAGGGATATAACAATATAAAGAAATAAAGAAATATCGACAGGACTATTTATAAAAAAAGGTGAAGAAAATATTGGGGAAACTGTCTGTATGGTAGTGCTCGACACGTGTTTCGTGCTTATTAGCACTCATCAGTCGCACATAACCAAGTTATTAGATGGGAAACTTGGAAGTTGAAAAAACACAAAGAGTTCACAGACCAGGGACCTGCTAGCACATTTGCGGTTGTTTTTTGTCAGGAGACCCAGGGATTTCCGGGCAACACCCAACATCACCACGGAGGCTGCAATAGCACCTGCGTGAAACCTCTACCCCAAGGGATATAACAATATAAAGAAATAAAGAAATATCGACAGGACTATTTATAAAAAAAGGTGAAGAAAATATTGGGGAAACTGTCTGTATGGTAGTGCTCGACACGTGTTTCGTGCTTATTAGCACTCATCAGTCGCACATAACCAAGTTATTAGATGGGAAACTTGGAAGTTGAAAAAACACAAAGAGTTCACAGACCAGGGACCTGCTAGCACATTTGCGGTTGTTTTTTGTCAGGAGACCCAGGGATTTCCGGGCAACACCCAACATCACCCCGGAGGCTGCAATAGCACCTGCGTGAAACCTCTACCCCAAGGGATATAACAATATAAAGAAATAAAGAAATATCGACAGGACTATTTATAAAAAAAGGTGAAGAAAATATTGGGGAAACTGTCTGTATGGTAGTGCTCGACACGTGTTTCGTGCTTATTAGCACTCATCAGTCGCACATAACCAAGTTATTAGATGGGAAACTTGGAAGTTGAAAAAACACAAAGAGTTCACAGACCAGGGACCTGCTAGCACATTTGCGGTTGTTTTTTGTCAGGAGACCTAGGGATTTCCGGGCAACACCCAACATCACCACGGAGGCTGCAATAGCACCTGCGTGAAACCTCTACCCCAAGGGATATAACAATATAAAGAAATAAAGAAATATCGACAGGACTATTTATAAAAAAAGGTGAAGAAAATATTGGGGAAACTGTCTGTATGGTAGTGCTCGACACGTGTTTCGTGCTTATTAGCACTCATCAGTCGCACATAACCAAGTTATTAGATGGGAAACTTGGAAGTTGAAAAAACACAAAGAGTTCACAGACCAGGGACCTGCTAGCACATTTGCGGTTGTTTTTTGTCAGGAGACCCAGGGATTTCCGGGCAACACCCAACATCACCACGGAGGCTGCAATAGCACCTGCGTGAAACCTCTACCCCAAGGGATATAACAATATAAAGAAATAAAGAAATATCGACAGGACTATTTATAAAAAAAGGTGAAGAAAATATTGGGGAAACTGTCTGTATGGTAGTGCTCGACACGTGTTTCGTGCTTATTAGCACTCATCAGTCGCACATAACCAAGTTATTAGATGGGAAACTTGGAAGTTGAAAAAACACAAAGAGTTCACAGACCAGGGACCTGCTAGCACATTTGCGGTTGTTTTTTGTCAGGAGACCCAGGGATTTCCGGGCAACACCCAACATCACCACGGAGGCTGCAATAGCACCTGCGTGAAACCTCTACCCCAAGGGATATAACAATATAAAGAAATAAAGAAATATCGACAGGACTATTTACACAGTTTCCCCAATATTTTCTTCACCTTTTTTTATAAATAGTCCTGTCGATATTTCTTTATTTCTTTATATTGTTATATCCCTTGGGGTAGAGGTTTCACGCAGGTGCTATTGCAGCCTCCGTGGTGATGTTGGGTGTTGCCCGGAAATCCCTGGGTCTCCTGACAAAAAACAACCGCAAATGTGCTAGCAGGTCCCTGGTCTGTGAACTCTTTGTGTTTTTTCAACTTCCAAGTTTCCCATCTAATAACTTGGTTATGTGCGACTGATGAGTGCTAATAAGCACGAAACACGTGTCGAGCACTACCATACAGACAGTTTCCCCAATATTTTCTTCACCTTTTTTTATAAATAGTCCTGTCGATATTTCTTTATTTCTTTATATTGTTATATCCCTTGGGGTAGAGGTTTCACGCAGGTGCTATTGCAGCCTCCGTGGTGATGTTGGTTGTTGCCCGGAAATCCCTGGGTCTCCTGACAAAAAACAACCGCAAATGTGCTAGCAGGTCCCTGGTCTGTGAGCTCTTTGTGTTTTTTCAACTTCCAAGTTTCCCATCTAATAACTTGGTTATGTGCGACTGATGAGTGCTAATAAGCACGAAACACGTGTCGAGCACTACCATACAGACAGTTTCCCCAATATTTTCTTCACCTTTTTTTATAAATAGTCCTGTCGATATTTCTTTATTTCTTTATATTGTTATATCCCTTGGGGTAGAGGTTTCACGCAGGTGCTATTGCAGCCTCCGTGGTGATGTTGGGTGTTGCCCGGAAATCCCTGGGTCTCCTGACAAAAAACAACCGCAAATGTGCTAGCAGGTCCCTGGTCTGTGAACTCTTTGTGTTTTTTCAACTTCCAAGTTTCCCATCTAATAACTTGGTTATGTGCGACTGATGAGTGCTAATAAGCACGAAACACGTGTCGAGCACTACCATACAGACAGTTTCCCCAATATTTTCTTCACCTTTTTTTATAAATAGTCCTGTCGATATTTCTTTATTTCTTTATATTGTTATATCCCTTGGGGTAGAGGTTTCACGCAGGTGCTATTGCAGCCTCCGTGGTGATGTTGGGTGTTGCCCGGAAATCCCTGGGTCTCCTGACAAAAAACAACCGCAAATGTGCTAGCAGGTCCCTGGTCTGTGAACTCTTTGTGTTTTTTCAACTTCCAAGTTTCCCATCTAATAACTTGGTTATGTGCGACTGATGAGTGCTAATAAGCACGAAACACGTGTCGAGCACTACCATACAGACAGTTTCCCCAATATTTTCTTCACCTTTTTTTATAAATAGTCCTGTCGATATTTCTTTATTTCTTTATATTGTTATATCCCTTGGGGTAGAGGTTTCACGCAGGTGCTATTGCAGCCTCCGTGGTGATGTTGGGTGTTGCCCGGAAATCCCTGGGTCTCCTGACAAAAAACAACCGCAAATGTGCTAGCAGGTCCCTGGTCTGTGAACTCTTTGTGTTTTTTCAACTTCCAAGTTTCCCATCTAATAACTTGGTTATGTGCGACTGATGAGTGCTAATAAGCACGAAACACGTGTCGAGCACTACCATACAGACAGTTTCCCCAATATTTTCTTCACCTTTTTTTATAAATAGTCCTGTCGATATTTCTTTATTTCTTTATATTGTTATATCCCTTGGGGTAGAGGTTTCACGCAGGTGCTATTGCAGCCTCCGTGGTGATGTTGGGTGTTGCCCGGAAATCCCTGGGTCTCCTGACAAAAAACAACCGCAAATGTGCTAGCAGGTCCCTGGTCTGTGAACTCTTTGTGTTTTTTCAACTTCCAAGTTTCCCATCTAATAACTTGGTTATGTGCGACTGATGAGTGCTAATAAGCACGAAACACGTGTCGAGCACTACCATACAGACAGTTTCCCCAATATTTTCTTCACCTTTTTTTATAAATAGTCCTGTCGATATTTCTTTATTTCTTTATATTGTTATATCCCTTGGGGTAGAGGTTTCACGCAGGTGCTATTGCAGCCTCCGTGGTGATGTTGGGTGTTGCCCGGAAATCCCTGGGTCTCCTGACAAAAAACAACCGCAAATGTGCTAGCAGGTCCCTGGTCTGTGAACTCTTTGTGTTTTTTCAACTTCCAAGTTTCCCATCTAATAACTTGGTTATGTGCGACTGATGAGTGCTAATAAGCACGAAACACGTGTCGAGCACTACCATACAGACAGTTTCCCCAATATTTTCTTCACCTTTTTTTATAAATAGTCCTGTCGATATTTCTTTATTTCTTTATATTGTTATATCCCTTGGGGTAGAGGTTTCACGCAGGTGCTATTGCAGCCTCCGTGGTGATGTTGGGTGTTGCCCGGAAATCCCTGGGTCTCCTGACAAAAAACAACCGCAAATGTGCTAGCAGGTCCCTGGTCTGTGAACTCTTTGTGTTTTTTCAACTTCCAAGTTTCCCATCTAATAACTTGGTTATGTGCGACTGATGAGTGCTAATAAGCACGAAACACGTGTCGAGCACTACCATACAGACAGTTTCCCCAATATTTTCTTCACCTTTTTTTATAAATAGTCCTGTCGATATTTCTTTATTTCTTTATATTGTTATATCCCTTGGGGTAGAGGTTTCACGCAGGTGCTATTGCAGCCTCCGTGGTGATGTTGGGTGTTGCCCGGAAATCCCTGGGTCTCCTGACAAAAAACAACCGCAAATGTGCTAGCAGGTCCCTGGTCTGTGAACTCTTTGTGTTTTTTCAACTTCCAAGTTTCCCATCTAATAACTTGGTTATGTGCGACTGATGAGTGCTAATAAGCACGAAACACGTGTCGAGCACTACCATACAGACAGTTTCCCCAATATTTTCTTCACCTTTTTTTATAAATAGTCCTGTCGATATTTCTTTATTTCTTTATATTGATATATATATATATATATATATATATATATATATATATATATATATATATATATATATATATATATATATATATATATATATATATATATATATATATATACAGTGACCGGCAAAAAGTTCGCAATATATGGGAAAAATTTTTATTAGGTGAGTATTGGAAAAACTTTTCCGGGGGATCGGTTCTGCATGTCCGATAACCTAAAAATCGATTTTGACATACGTCGCGTGACCACTGGTATAGCGTCAAATTAAAAAAAAAATTGTTAATTTACAAAAAGTGAGGTTAGTTGACGAGATATCAAAAAAAGTTATTTGAAAAAATTGCTTAGAATTAAATTCTAGGTCCTTGTGCAAAATTTTAAGATTTTATTTAAAAAAATTGGAAAACTCAATTTTTTTTAAATATTTTTTTATCGATTTACAAATTTCCAGTTTTTTTCGTTTAGATAGCTTGGCTAATGTAAAGCCCATGTATCTGGATGAAAATAAACGAATGTAGTAGTTTTTTCTACAATTGACAGGACAAAATTAAAAAAAACAGGGTTTCGCCGGACGCTAGCTGTTGCAATGATTTGTGTCTAGCAGCAGTGTCAAAATTTTAGAGACATTTCAATGAGATTACATTGAGAAAACCTTAATCGTCTTAAATATATCTGAAGTTCGACTTTTTGTAAAGTTAAGGGGAGTAAAATAGATAATAAACAAAAAATTACCTGTTTATTTAATCGAAATTTCATAAACGAAATCCAATGTAAGAAAAACTTAAAAGTAGTCAAATTCTGTACTAACAACATAAAAAATCATTGTTTTTCCTTGGGTGCACAAAATTTAAAACTCAGTATGAGCACCATTTCTCTCCATACATACTATTGTTCTCGAGCGCAACTCTCGATTAACATTTCGGAGCATTTTACGATTTATTTGCAATACACAATTTCTAATGACATTCTCTAAATTTTGTATATTCCTAAAGGGTCGATGTTTGTACACAGAGTTCTTTAGGTATCCCCACATAAAGAAATCTAACGGAGTCAGATCTGGTGATCTCGCAGGCCACGGATTTTCAGAAAACCGTCCTATCCACTGGTTTCCAAATTCTTGATCCAGCCATCTCTTCACCTCATTTGTGGAATGAATGCTAGCTCCGTCTTGTTGAAAGTATAAATTTCTTCTTTCGGCTAATGACAAATTGTCTAAAAAGTCAGATATCTCAGTTTGTAGAAATTCTAAATATCGTTCTGAATTTAAATTGTCTCTAAAGAAAAAAGGTCCCACTATTCTGAGGTTGAAAATTCCGCACCACACATTAACCTTAAAACTATATTGGTCTTTACTCTGAATTACAAAGTCTGGGTTTTCGGTGGCCCACCATCTACAGTTTTGTGAACTGACGGTTCCGTTAGAGGTAAATGTAGCTTCATCCGAGAAAAGAACGTTCTTTGGGAAATTAAAATCTTCCTCAATCATACCCTGGAACCAGGCACAAAAATCGAAGCGGGCGTCATAATCCCTATCTTTTAATACTTGTACAAATTTAGGTTTGTACGGATGAAATTTGTTTCTTTTAATATCCTCCGCACAGATCTTTCGTGAATGTTAATGATCTCCGATATTTGACTAACTGCTAATTGGGGTGTTTCTGTGATCGACAAACACACATCCAGAGAACCTTCGTCACCTGTTACCGGTTTTTCATGGGAAACTTTATACTGATTTTCTACCGATCCCGTTTCTTTAAATTTATTGACTAGACGAGATACTGTGGAATAATGGAGGGATTTATCGGGGTGCCTCTCATTAAAAATTGCTGCTGTTTCTCTATGGCTTTTGTAATTATCTCCAGAAATTAAAATAATTTCTATCTTTTCCTGAAGAAGTAGTGTGGGTGCCATTTTAAGGAATAAAATATTAATAAACTTATGTAAAATATCAAACTTAGTAAGATGCGAGACATAAACCAATGACATAGGTTGAAATCAAACAAATTATAATTTGTTTGACATTTTTCTGTTGTTTTTAACCTACTAGATTATTTGGTTGTTTTAATTTCAGAGCCTGCTTTGGTAGTTTTAATTACAACTAAATAGACCTGGTTGTTAAATTTATGTGCGAAAAATCTTAATAAAATCTTGATACAGTCATTTCATTAGATTCAAACCATTGCAACAGCGAGCGTCCGGCGAACACCTATTTTTTCGATTTTGTCCTGTCAATTGTAGAATTGTAGATCTGACTCCGTTAGATTTTTTTATGTGGGGATACCTAAAGAACCCTGTGTACAAACATCGACCCTTTAGGAATATACAAAATTTAGAGAATGTCATTATAAATTGTGTATTGCAAATAAATCGTAAAATGCTCCGAAATGTTAATCGAGAGTTGCGCTCGAGAACAACAGTATGTATGGAGAGAAATGGTGGTCATACTGAGTTTTAAATTTTGTGCACCCAAGGAAAAACAATGATTTTTTGTGTTGTTAGTACAGAATTTGACTACTTTTAAGTTTTTCTTACATTGGTTTTCGTTTATAAAATTTCGATTAAATAAACAGGTAATTTTTTGTTTATTATCTATTTTAATCCCCTTAACTTTACAAAAAGTCGAACTTCAGATATATTTAAGACGATTAAGGTTTTCTCAATGTAATCTCATTGAAATGTCTCTAAAATTTTGACACTGCTGCTAGATACAAATCATTGCAACAGCTAGCGTCCGGCGAAACCCTGTTTTTTTAAATTTTGTCCTGTCAATTGTAGAAAAAACTACTACATTCGTTTATTTTCATCCAGATACATGGGTTTTACATTAGCCAAGCTATCTAAACGAAAAAAACCGGAAATTTGTAAATCGATAAATAAATATTTAAAAAAAATTGAGTTTTCCAATTTTTTTAAATAAAATCTTAAAATTTTGCACAAGGACCTAGAATTTAATTCTAAGCAATTTTTTCAAATAACTTTTTTTGATATCTCGTCAACTAACCTCACTTTTTGTAAATTAACAATTTTTTCTTTAATTTGACGCTATACCAGTGGTCACGTCACGTATGTCAAAATCGATTTTTAGGTTATCGGACATGCAGAACCGATCCCCTGGGAAAGTTTTTCCGATACTCTCCTAATAAAAATTTTTCCCATATGTTGCGAACTTTTTGCCGGTCACTGTATATATATATATGTTACCGGCAAAGTCCGTTTCATCGTCATACTTAAGTTTGCCTAGGTAAACCGCACATTGCCGGGACGTTTTCGGCAAAGTCCGAAATTTATCTCTATTTCGGAGTTTGCCTAGAATGTAACCCGGCAAACTTAGGTTTGCCAAACACGTTTTAGGAAAAGTCCGAAATAATAAATTTGTGACCGTTACGCCGCTGTTTATCTTCTAACCGTAACTAGTTATAGTGTTTGTAATATGTCGCAGGTACACATGCACTGCGTTGATTGTTTAACATGGCATTTTCCGATCGCGTCCATGGTGGCCAACTTAATTTCATTTTGTCATGGTTTTTCGGCTTTAAAATTTTTAACAATACAATTATAAGTAAGTATATTAAATATAAATTAATATCCTGCAAGCAATTTTTAGTTAATTATTTAAAGTTTCGACTTGTATAATGATTTCATTCAAAAGATTAATATTTTAAAAGATCTATGGTGACTTATTTTCTGACACTATGACCTCAATATTCTTTTTAAATATTATTTTCCTAAAATAAATCATAAAATATCTTGAGACTTTTATTAACACGTTAAAAAAATACCGATAGAATATGAATCTACGGTTAATATTGTGACAATATTCGTACAAAAGAAAAATAAAGCAAAACATTGTACTAGAATAAAATTAAGTTGGCAATAAATGGATGTGGTTGGTAAATGCAGCCTTAAGCAGGGCGCGCATTGAATCGACTCGGCTCGGCACGGCACACTCAAAAGGTTTGGTATACAAGCAATTATATGAAGAGGAGCGCATTGAATCGGTTTCACCCACTCGGAACGACCAAATCGGAATGAGAGCAAAAATTGCCGAAATGTCCGACTGCCTGCGACTACTTCTCGTATTGAGACGCAAGGGGAAGAGATAGGTGTGCAATGGCGGACGAAGTTTTGATAGTAAGCGTTCGTTTTTATGTTTTTTTTGTACGACCCGAGAAATCACGACAATGTGCGGAAGGAGAATGCTTAGGAGGAAATAACGAAAAAACGTCTGATACGATTCTACGTCTATACATCACAATAGTTGCAGCTGTTTTAAAGAACCGATAGCCGAATCAATGCGCTTTGACTGTCGGCATTCCGAACGAAACTTACCGAGCCGAGTCAATTCAATGCGCGCCCTGCTTTGAGTGTTTGCCTACTCGTCTAACAGGACCGGGTTTGCTCAGGTTTGTTATTATCATTTAATAAAAAAAGTTTAATAAGTATATTATGAAGGTATATTGAACTTAATGAAATACGATGAAATCATGTTATTTACAGGCTTAGCATCACTAGTATACCAATTATCATGATACAGCACAAAGGTAAGAACATATTTCCGACTTTTCCTAAAACGTCTTTGGCAAACCTAAGTTTGCCGGGTTACAATCTAGGCAAACTCCGAAATAGAGAACAATTTCGGACTTTGCCGAAAACGTCCCGGCAATGTGCGGTTTACCTAGGCAAACTTAAGTATGACGATGAAACGGACTTTGCCGGTAACATATGTTTATATATATATATATATATATATATATATATATATATATATATATATATATATATATATATATATATATATTTGTTGTACAAATAACGGCCGTGTAATAAATTAAATGAAATAAAGATTACGGGGATTCGGCCAGAAAGTCTTTATTGTATTTTTCTTATAATGTGCCTAGCTTTCGAAATGTTTCATTTCTTCCTCAGGGCAATTATAATAATAATAATGTCGAAAATTAGATGTCTTTATATTTAAATATAATTGCCCTGAGGAAGAAATGAAACATTTCGAAAGCTAGGCACATTATAAGAAAAATACAATAAAGACTTTCTGGCCGAATCCCCGTAATCTTTATTTCATTTATATATATATATATATATATATATATATATATATATATATATATATATATATATATATATATATATATATATATATATGTACATATACATATATATATATATATATATATATATATATATATATATATATATATATATATATATATATATATATATATATATATATATGAAAGCGAGGGAATTATTGGGGAAGCTGTCTGTAAGGTAGTGCTAGACACGTGTTTCGTGCTTATTAGCACTCGTCAGTAGCACATAACCAAGTTAATAGGTGGGAAACTTGGAAGTTAAGAAAAAAAAAGAAGAAAAAAGAAAAACACAAAGAGTTCACAGACCAGGGACCTGCCAACTCATTTGTGGTATTTTGTCAGGAGACCCAGAGTTTTCTGGGCAACAGTCAACATCACCACGGAGGTTGCAATAGCCCCTGCGTGATACCTCTAACCCCATGAAAACAGAAAAGGTAAAGAAATAGCGACAGTACCAGTTATGAAAGCGAGGGAATTATTGGGGAAGCTGTCTGTAAGGTAGTGCTAGACACGTGTTTCGTGCTTATTAGCACTCGTCAGTAGCACATAACCAAGTTAATAGGTGGGAAACTTGGAAGTTAAGAAAACAAAAGAAGAAAAAAGAAAAACACAAAGAGTTCACAGACCAGGGACCTGCCAACTCATTTGTGGTATTTTGTCAGGAGACCCAGAGTTTTCTGGGCAACAGCCAACATCACCACGGAGGTTGCAATAGCCCCTGCGTGATACCTCTAACCCCATGAAAACAGAAAAGGTAAAGAAATAGCGACAGTACCAGTTATGAAAGCGAGGGAATTATTGGGGAAGCTGTCTGTAAGGTAGTGCTAGACACGTGTTTCGTGCTTATTAGCACTCGTCAGTAGCACATAACCAAGTTAATAGGTGGAAAACTTGGAAGTTAAGAAAAAAAAAGAAGAAAAAAGAAAAACACAAAGAGTTCACAGACCAGGGACCTGCCAACTCATTTGTGGTATTTTGTCAGGAGACCCAGAGTTTTCTGGGCAACAGCCAACATCACCACGGAGGTTGCAATAGCCCCTGCGTGATACCTCTAACCCCATGAAAACAGAAAAGGTAAAGAAATAGCGACAGTACCAGTTATGAAAGCGAGGGAATTATTGGGGAAGCTGTCTGTAAGGTAGTGCTAGACACGTGTTTCGTGCTTATTCTTTACCTTTTCTGTTTTCATGGGGTTAGAGGTATCACGCAGGGGCTATTGCAACCTCCGTGGTGATGTTGGCTGTTGCCCAGAAAACTCTGGGTCTCCTGACAAAATACCACAAATGAGTTGGCAGGTCCCTGGTCTGTGAACTCTTTGTGTTTTTCTTTTTTCTTCTTTTTTTTTCTTAACTTCCAAGTTTCCCACCTATTAACTTGGTTATGTGCTACTGACGAGTGCTAATAAGCACGAAACACGTGTCTAGCACTACCTTACAGACAGCTTCCCCAATAATTCCCTCGCTTTCATAACTGGTACTGTCGCTATTTCTTTACCTTTTCTGTTTTCATGGGGTTAGAGGTATCACGCAGGGGCTATTGCAACCTCCGTGGTGATGTTGGCTGTTGCCCAGAAAACTCTGGGTCTCCTGACAAAATACCACAAATGAGTTGGCGGGTCCCTGGTCTGTGAACTCTTTGTGTTTTTCTTTTTTCTTTTTTTTTTCTTAACTTCCAAGTTTCCCACCTATTAACTTGGTTATGTGCTACTGACGAGTGCTAATAAGCACGAAACACGTGTCTAGCACTACCTTACAGACAGCTTCCCCAATAATTCCCTCGCTTTCATAACTGGTACTGTCGCTATTTCTTTACCTTTTCTGTTTTCATGGGGTTAGAGGTATCACGCAGGGGCTATTGCAACCTCCGTGGTGATGTTGGCTGTTGCCCAGAAAACTCTGGGTCTCCTGACAAAATACCACAAATGAGTTGGCAGGTCCCTGGTCTGTGAACTCTTTGTGTTTTTCTTTTTTCTTCTTTTTTTTTCTTGACTTCCAAGTTTCCCACCTATTAACTTGGTTATGTGCTACTGACGAGTGCTAATAAGCACGAAACACGTGTCTAGCACTACCTTACATACAGCTTCCCCAATAATTCCCTCGCTTTCATAACTGGTACTGTCGCTATTTCTTTACCTTACCTATATATATATATATATATATATATATATATATATATATATATATATATATATATATATATATATATATATATGAAATAAAGATTACGGGGATTCGGCCAGAAAGTCTTTATTGTATTTTTCTTATAATGTGCCTAGCTATATAAATATACAGGGTGTCTGGAAAAGGTCTGTACAAAATGCTACCACGTATTCGTGAGACTAAAGTAAGATGATGTAACCCAACTTACCTATATCTAAAAGTGTTTCGTTAGGGAGATACAGAGCCCCAAAGGGTTACTTAACGATTTACTTTTTTGGCTCTAACTTTTGAACCGACTTGTATAATTTAATGAAATTTTAATATTTTATGTTGGCCGTAAAGACTCATAAAACCATACTACAGCAGATGTTTGACATCGTCAGGGAAGTCAGGAACGGACTTGCCACCACACTCTTTGGGCCAAATTTTTTACAGGTATCATTTTACAGAGCTGAAAACTGATTTTTTAAATACTTTGGTCATTCCTCTTTGAAAAAGGTACTCTACTTTGTTTCGATAAAATTAGCCGTTTTCGAAAAAATTAAGTTTTTGTATAACACGTTATTGAAATAATTTTATCAGAATACTACAATTAAACCCCAGTCGTTTTTATTTCGTTAACAATGTGTTATTGACAACACTTTTCAAAATTGTCTGACTGATTATACAAGAATTAAGTAATGGAGCATTATTCCTATAACGAATATGCTGACATGCATCTAATTTATGGACAAGCACTTGGCAATTGTGTGGAGGCAAGAAGAATTTATTCTGGTACATTTCCAAATAGACGTTTACCGCACCGAAGAACTTTTGAAAGGGTGGATCGTAGCTTAAGAGAAACAGGTAAAAAGTCAAGTGAAATAAAACAAATGCTAAAAATAGCGAATCTTTTTCTAATCCATTTTAGGAAGTTTTTTGCCGCACCATGGTGGAGAAGGGCCTCCAAGAAGAGCAAGACACTCTCAGTTAGAGGAGGAAATTCTGGATGAGATTGCTGAAAATCCCTCTAATAGTGTAAGAAAGAGTAGGTATGGCATTACCTGAGACGAAGAAGAAGAATGTGTACATAACCTCACTTTTACAGGGATATAGATGACGCACTGTTGTAGTCATTCGATTTAATCATTTATTAAATTGAAAAAAGTTTTCGGACCGAATGAGTCTTGAACCGCCAACCTTCCGATTAGAACTCCAACGCCGTATCCATCGAGCCACCGAAGTATATTAATAATTTTGCCTTTCAAGTCCAAGTCATTCGTTATGCGGCGTAACAAACTTTTTCCATGGCAGAGTGCACAACCTGTTTGAGGTTTAAAGCTCAAAGGTAGTAATGTAAAAATAACAAAATGATGATTTTAAGGATAGGATAAAATGACATAATTTACTAGTTTTAGAAATCATGAATCTCAACGTAGGTATATCACTCACTTCTTGACGGTACTATTAAAATCTATAAATTAAAAATTTAATTACAACGCATTTAAGATTAAGTAGATACTGATTAAAATGTGCGGTTTTGGATTTGCAAGAACAAGAATATTTTCAATAAACTATTTTACATTTGCGTACCCTAATATTTTTGTGCAATATAAACTACACTTTTCCCTGTCTTACTTTAACTGCCTTGAGACAGTCAAAATATTAGCATACAGTTTATTACAACATTTAATCGTTATTTCAGCGATTTAAAACGTATAGTTCCTCAGTGACTGATAAGATGATACATAAAATAGTAAACTAGTATCAACGAAAGAAAAGGCTGCGAATGTTACTTGTCACTGATCATTTTAGGTACATCACCTGTCATTTGGCTCATGCTAAACGTCAAAATCAAGATTTGATTTAGATCACGTGTTGAGGATGACGTCATAACTCGTGGTTAGTTATTGAATTTTAATGTTTATTGACTAGGACTGTCGAAACGAGATTTGAACAACATGTAGAGGACAATAATTGTATGCTGACATCTTTTAGTCATTAGCTTGTAAGAATGCTCGTCTGTCAGTTCGTTTGTTCGCATAACTTATTAAGGAGGTTATTCCTATGTTGGAACGTATTTAGTTGAGGGCTACCGGTCAGTCTTATTTATGAGCGTTAATTATAAAGTTCTGGCAATTATTACAAACATTATTAAACATTATACAGGTATAATATTTAATTTAATATTTATATTTGTTAATCCCATTTATATAACAATTGTAAAATAACACCTTAACTGCTCCCTCAAGCGCGCTCCAGCTCGATTTTATGGATAAAACGATTCTTTCAAAGCAAAAACCATGTTTACTTAAACAAATTATTTATATATTTTAAGTTTATTTATTAATTACATTTACTTTACAATTTTATGTATTTGTTATATCCGAGTTTATTATTTAATTACAGTCTGTTCTTTGCTTCTTATATCCATAGGGCTCAGAGCTGCCATCAGGAAGAAACTTTCTCTTTACTGAATTCGGTCTATACAGCTTGGTTTCCGTATTTGTTGTTACAGTATGGTCTTTCGTTCGTCGAATGTTCTTTGATATAATAGGTACTGGGTCTGTCTTGTGGAGAACCATATTTTTTATTTTTTCAAAATTTATTAATTTTGATGCAGCATAATTTAAAGAGATACCTTTCACCCTGCAAACTACTTCTTCTGTGTTGCATTTTGTCGAGTGAACTTTAAATGCGTAATTCTTAGGACCTCCAGAAACGAACTTGGTGATATAACTACCGGAACCATTGCACTCTAATTCATTAGTCAGATCTCCGATAAATTCACCTGTTGGTAAATCAATTTGACCCGGTCTGGACACATAAATTACAGAGTGCGTATCGTAATAAAGGACCCTGTCTTCGAGCTGTTCAAGATAGCTGTATAACTTCAATCTAGCCTGTGCCGTTACGAAAGCAGCAATAGACACATTAACAGTAGATAGTGGATCAGATGATTCTTCTGTGTGCTCATAACTAACAATCACTGTTTTTTCATTAACAGGGAAAACGCCCTTAACATAAATTCCGGAATTAGTAAACAAGGTAAAAAAATCTGATGGTGTGCTTATAATTTTTGTTTAAGGTAGATTTTCCCTCTGACCAAATTTTCCCCAAAAGGAGTTAAGTATTAACTTGGCCAAAGACCTAAGACCAGGATTCTCGTGTATTTTAGAATACTCAAGTTTAACATCTTCTCTTTCGAAAAATTCTTCAATATATCGGTTTTTTTCTTTTTCCGTAGTACAAACATCAGGCCACCCTGATGCTTCCTGTTTTATCTTTACAAACTTGTTCATCATCGCTGTAAATAAGCCTTCCTCTCCTGCATCTTTACTGAACCTTTGAATCTTATACCTCCAAATTTCAAAAATTTCTAATATCTGATATCCCTTCTCAACTGCTTTTAAGACTTCGTCTATTACCCAAGTACCTTCTAAGGAACTTTCTTTATCGGTATGGGTACAAGAAGTATTTTGGTTCATTTCTTGCCCACATGTTTGACACAATACAAACATAAGTTTATTCTTCATTTTTAGAGGCAATACGGGATGGTAAAGGTCCTTAGGTGGAAGTATAGAGCATTTAATAAGTCCATCAGTAGAATTCAAATCCAAACGATTACAATCTGCACCCACAAAAACTTCAGGGTGACCAATGGGGAATTTGCCATATTTACAGACGTAAGGATACAAGCTGCAAACATCAGCGTATTTTATCTTTTCTCCTTCTGCTATTTCATAATATTCCCTGACATTACCAGTTCGCCCTCCAAAAAAGGCGTCTCTAGGGTTTAAAGGGATCGTAAGTAGAAGCGGATGTGTCTGAGTAAATTGTCTAATCTCAGACTTTGATTCTAACTGCTGTCGAAATTCGCACTCCCACATCTCAGTTACTAAATATCCAAATTCCTTTAATCTTTTAATTTTTATCTGTGTTGTCTCATAGCGCAAACTTAAAGTTGTTGTTGGGTCGTCGTAAAGGGGTTCATCTCGGCCAAATTTGTAACACCTAGGACAGCCATGATAATAACATCCTTGAAACTCAAATATTTCATTAAGGTCGGAACAATATCCGTCAACCTTTATACCTCGTAGAACGGCTTCCTGACCTTTGGCTGCATGCATAATATTTATTTTTCTTTGGTTCTCCAACCACAATAACCACTCAATTGCAATACGACTCTGATTATCTTTCCAGCGATAGCCGTTTTTAGGAATAATTCCAATGGTGTTGGGCTTAAGAAAATTCCTTCTAAATACCTTATTACAGCAAGAAGCAATTGTAGTAGCCTCTGTAAAGGGGCATACGCTGGTGGTGTTAAGCATTTGATCTCTAAATTTCAGACATGACTCAGTTAAAATCTCTACATCGGAAACACAGTAGTCAACAATATCTTTTTGCATATCAAATACAGTATCTTTGTGCTCTTCATACCATTTTAGAAATTTAGCTCGTTCGTCCTCTTTCATTGCATCTGGAGAGTAATATTCGATTGGGGGAAGTGTTCCAACATAGTTTTCGTTAGCCTTGGTATTAAACAGGTGAGGAAAATATCCTTTTTTAAAGGTGTCTGGAAGACCGAAAGCTTTGAGCAGTTTTGCTAAAGCCATTGGAAAATAATTTAGCGAGTCTATAAATTTGACATTCCCCACCAACATCATAATGATTTTGGTTCCTCTCATAATAAGTTCAGGTGTTAGATCGGTTTCAGTCAGGATGTAATTTAATATAAATTGGTGATCAAATGCCTGACCATTGTGCGCAATAACAATTACTTCTTTAAAGTTCTTCCTGATCTGTAGCACGTGTTGTGTAAAGGCCTCTACCGCGTGTGAACCTTTCAGCTTTTGCAATCTTATTCCACACCTCGTGCAAATATCAATCGACCGTGATTTTATGCACATGTCGCAACACTGTTGAAATACACAAAGATTGACGCTATGACGGATCACACCGGGTCCCATCTCCTCTTCTTGCTGCGTCTCCAAATCATAAAATACAAATATTGTATCTTTAGTTTTGGGTTTTCCTGTATCAGGTTGAATGTGACAGAGATGATTGTCGGTAACGTGAGTACGACAGATCTTGCAAAATATCTCCCCACATATATGGTTTCTGGTACTTCGAATTATTTTAAAACATTGATTACAACTTCGAAGTTCCGCGCAGACAGTAGTTTTTTCCCATGAGCCAACTTTTAGATGATTTTCGTAACAGTCCTTTCCTTTAAAATACCGATGACAAGAATCACATTTAACTTTAATTTGATCATTAGGACAGAGGGAGGCTTGGAGACAAGATCGATATGTTTTACTACATCTATGTTTATGTTTATGATCATAAGGAATGAAACATTGCTCACAATAATAGTTACACACAAAGGCAGCTGTTAAAGAATTTATCACGTTGTAATGATTATTATGGTGCAAAAGATTAAGTCTCTTGTTACTTTCTGACGACCCCTCAAATAAAATATCTCTTCCCTTCGACCCATAACTGTAGACAACAATTTTATAGTCCTTAAGATGTTCTTGAAATTTTTCCAGTTCAGAAATTCCAGCTCCTTCTTCCGGAATGGTAACAAGGGCTACCTCCAATAAAGTTTTAGTCATCTCTGTTTGAATTTTTCCAACATCTCTTCTAATTTTAGCTAATTTAGGATCCTTGTCAACACTCGCCATTGCAACAACTAATGCCCTTGGCAAACACATATTGTCCGTGTTCTTGATGGTGATAATTCCTTGTCTCATGCCACATTCCTCTTCAAAACTGTTGTAGTTTTTTCCTCTGCCTTGACCAGACGGCAATCGTACACTTGTTACTTTAAGACAAAAGGATTCCGTATTCAGACCCAACGAATTCGACTGATAAATGTTGCTTATCACATTCCAAACATCCTCATAATTTACTTCTCCGGCTGGTTTAAAGCGAAGCCATCCTTCACCACGACTAAAGTCCTTGGAGCAAAAACTAAATCCAACATAATCCGATGGTTGTAGGCCCTCTGTAGATCTCTGAATAACTTGGTGAATCGCTTCTCGCACCCAGCCAACCGGTTCAACTCCTTCGGGCACAGGTTTCAGCCTAAACTCCAATGCACGACCAGTAACATTGTATCTTCCGACTTTCTGAACGGTATCCTTAATAACAAGAAACTTTTCCATTTTAACTAGACACGTCCGTAAACTTCAGGAGTCAGGAGACTAATGAGAAATGCTGTTTGCCACACCTCTATTTATAACTTCGGTTTGGCAGAAAAGAAGAGTGTTCAGAAAACAGGAGGACGTTGCGAAAACCAGCTGAAGGCCTGCAAAAGAGTTTCAGTTTTAGTATGCAGTATAATTAAATTATCGAGTACTTACTAGCAATATTAATAAATATGAAAACAATACCCAGCGTTCGAGAAGAATGTTCTCTGTAATGATGTGGGTTCTCACACCTTCAAATATTTTAGTTACCAAGAAAAAACGTAATTACAGATTTGCATGTCTGTAACAATTAAACAATTTACCCCACCCTTTTAAAAAAAAAAGATAATTTTACCCCCACTACTTCGAAATTTAATATTTTACTTATCAGTTGAATAGTCTAAGCGTCTGCGACAAAAAACAGTTATCGCGAATTTACCTATTACCACTTTTCTGTACTTTAGGAGGTTAGATAGAAATATTTTTATACTTACCAAACGAAAATAAATTTCAAAATTTCTAGTGCTTGAGCCTCAGGCACACACTCACTGTTAAATAAGTAGGAACAGGACGGCGATATCTGTAACAAATAACACAACTTTTACATCTTAGCTGTTAATATTTCGTCTAATTAAAATATTGACAAGCTATAAAAGTGTAAATATAGCTTCAAAATGTATCTGAAAAATGCTAGATTTCAACAGTCTGTTTTGTCTTACCCTAAAATCGAAAAACTAATAGCCTTCTTTTTATCGTTTATTATCTTTGTCTCTCTTTTCTCAATAAAACTAAACACTTGGCGTGGCTGTTGGCTTTTAAAACACTCGAGCCGCAGGTGGTCTTTGGGTGATACGGCAAAGCTGCTTGGCACTTTGGCTACCTGTGTCAATGGTTGCGAAACAACTGTAAAAGAAATAGGAAATAAGAAGAAACACAATATAACGCAACGACTTTAACATCCCCAGCGAGCATAACAGCTGGTCCTCCGGCGCGGGTTATACACGACCAGCATACCTATTTGAATGAAAATATCCTGCTCTGGTATGGACAATACGTACAAAAACAACAGTCATTTAAGTTTGTATTAAACGAATGTGCACATCCAAAGCAGTACGCTTTATCAAAATAAATGAAAAATTACCCCTTTTCCAAATCTGTCCTTCTAGACCACTCTTAAGCGTCATTTTAAACCTTCACTCCCCTTACACCCAAGTGAGCGTGCTATAACTTAGCAAATTCAAAAGTGTTTTATTCAACTAGACACAGGGCAGTACACCACACCCTACATTACTACCTACTTATGAACTGAAAAAATAAAAATCACTCCTAGCACCCGCTTCCAATACCAAAAATATTCCTCTATAGATATCGAATCTCAAAAATATTACTGCCCTTACTTATTTTTACAGATTTATCTTTCAGCCAAAAAATTTTAAGCCCAAGTTTATCAAATAAATAAAAAAATTTCCCTTTTCTCAACTCGGTTGTTCTAGACCGCCTTTCTAAGCGTCAGTTATATAAACCCTTTGCCCGCACTGTCATCAACCCAAATGAACGCACTAAATCTGAGCATAAGCATTTACTACCAGAATAACCCGAAGTGTTTTATTAGACTACAACCTCTCATCACTAAACACCTAGGTACTAAAAAACTCGCTCCTAGCACCCTTTTTGTTGTTGTAAATGGCGCATGCGCTTTCATCAAAAAGGTGCTTTTTTACCAAAAAACAGAGCAAGAATTACCTACCCCCTTTATCTTATCGTTACAGCTCGCCCTCTAACCCAATAATAGAAGTTTGAGCCCTTCCCTCTAACCCTCACAGAGACGTGCTAAAGTATGTTCAGCTCCTTGCATACTCTCATCACAAACCCCATACTAAAAACCCCATCAGCTCCTAGAAGCCTTTATATCCTGTAACAACGCATGCGCATCTCATTATGTCCACAATATTTTTAAAAAATACCTTCAGGAGCCCTCTATAACATACAAAAGTTACCACTCCTATTAAAAATATATAGCACAAATAAAAGCTGAAAAATGCAAATATCTTAAAAACGGTATTTAATTCCACAAGAATTTTTCTAAGTCCAAAAAGGATAAAAAACAAGCAAATATCTCAAAAAGTGAGCCTTTTATCAAAAAAATAAACGCAATTTCACCCCCAGAAACACCCTTGCCGACTTTGGCAACGCTTTAACACTTCAGGTACGTTTCAACCCCCTACGCCCAAGGGTTCTATCCCTCCACACCACCAACCCCCCCTCAGGGTATACCTGTAAAGTCACATAAAGTAGACCGAACTATTTAAATTTAAGCCACCAACCTTATAAACCCCGCCGATTAGACCCTTCGCGACACAACACCTTCCACATACTGAAGAAAATTCTCACCCCCGCGACCTTATATAGTAAAAAGCCAACTGACGATGTACGAAATAGTTTAAAAGAGAGGAGGGATTCACTTTACAACACTAAATCCCCCCACTCCTTATATGAAGGAGTAGGGGGATATATATACAAGCGGGATTCGCATGGATATATATCCCCCCACTCCTTCAAACATACAAAAGTTTTAACTCTCTAACTCTCACAGAGACGTGCTAAAGTATGTTCAGTTCCTTGTATTATATCCTGTAACAACGCATGCGCAGCTCATTATGTCCACAATATGTTTAAAAACTCCTTTAAATCTCAAAACTACAAAAAAATATTTTTTCTAGCACAGGTTTAGCAAAAAAAAAATCAAGTCAAAAAAGAAGTAAAAATTAACATAATAATATGTACATTATCTTCAATTATGGAATAATTGAATAAAAAAAAATCAATCTCTGATTAGATGTACTGTGTAAGATACGCAAGGCACCCACCTTCTGATTTAGATAAATACGGTTTAAAAACTCCTCTTATTTACCTAATAACAGTTAAAATGTAATATCCTAAAACGATAATTTAAAAAATAAACGAAATAATTCATATGTCATTTCTTATACCCTTTTAGTAAATGGCACAATAATTTAAAGCGCATCCCCTAATTAAATTTTGAAATATTCACACACAAAAATCATTTTGAATAGCTAAAACAAGTAATAGGCAATAATGAAGAAAATTAGAGTCTTTCCTGTCTCGACAGGTTTTGATAAGTCCGGACAAGTTTAGCGAACTACGAAAAACTACACTAGTTAAAATCAAAATACTGTATATTTAAAAAAGTATTGTTTAGGACTGTTACCTTTTATTATCTTTCCCTAATCGCACTGTGCTTCTTTGATATACATACTAGGGTATGTAATTCCACAAGAATTTTTCTAAGTCCAACAAGGATAAAAAACAAGCAAATATCTCAAAAACTGAGCCTTTTATCAAAAAAATAAACGCAATTTTACCCCCAGACCCCCTGTCGACTTTGGCAACGCTTTAACACTTCAGGTACGTTTCAACCCCCTACGGCCAAGGGTTCCATCCCTCCACACCACAAACCCCGCAGGGTATACCTGTAAACTCACATAAAGTAGCCAGAACTATTAAAATTTAAACCACCTACCTTATAAACCAGCCGACTAGACACTTCGCGAGACAACACCTACACATACTGAAGAAAATTCTTACCCCGCGACCTTATATAGTAAAAAGCCAACTGACGATGTACGAAATAGTTTAAAAGAGAGGGGGGATTCACTTTACAACACTATATACCCCCACTATATATCCCCTCACTCCTTCATATAAGGAGTGGGGGGATTTAGTGTTGTAAAGTGAATCCCCCCCTCTCTTTTAAACTATTTCGTACATCGTCAGTTGGCTTTTTACTATATAAGGTCGCGGGGTGAGAATTTTCTTCAGTATGTGTAGGTGTTGTCTCGCGAAGTGTCTAGTCGGCTGGTTTATAAGGTAGGTGGTTTAAATTTTAATAGTTCTGGCTACTTTATGTGAGTTTACAGGTATACCCTGCGGGGTTTGTGGTGTGGAGGGATGGAACCCTTGTCGCAGACGCTTAGACTATTCAACTGATAAGTAAAATATTAAATTTCGAAGTAGTGGGGGTAAAATTCTCTTTTTTTTTTTTAAAAGGGTGGGGTAAATTGTTTAATTGTTACAGACATGCAAATCTGTAATTACGTTTTTTCTTGGTAACTAAAATATTTGAAGGTGTGAGAACCCACATCATTACAGAGAACATTCTTCTCGAACGCTGGGTATTGTTTTCATATTTATTAATATTGCTAGTAAGTACTCGATAATTTAATTATACTGCATACTAAAACTGAAACTCTTTTGCAGGCCTTCAGCTGGTTTTCGCAACGTCCTCCTGTTTTCTGAACACTCTTCTTTTCTGCCAAACCGAAGTTATAAATAGAGGTGTGGCAAACAGCATTTCTCATTAGTCTCCTGACTCCTGAAGTTTACGGACGTGTCTAGTTAAAATGGAAAAGTTTCTTGTTATTAAGGATACCGTTCAGAAAGTCGGAAGATACAATGTTACTGGTCGTGCATTGGAGTTTAGGCTGAAACCTGTGCCCGAAGGAGTTGAACCGGTTGGCTGGGTGCGAGAAGCGATTCACCAAGTTATTCAGAGATCTACAGAGGGCCTACAACCATCGGATTATGTTGGATTTAGTTTTTGCTCCAAGGACTTTAGTCGTGGTGAAGGATGGCTTCGCTTTAAACCAGCCGGAGAAGTAAATTATGAGGATGTTTGGAATGTGATAAGCAACATTTATCAGTCGAATTCGTTGGGTCTGAATACGGAATCCTTTTGTCTTAAAGTAACAAGTGTACGATTGCCGTCTGGTCAAGGCAGAGGAAAAAACTACAACAGTTTTGAAGAGGAATGTGGCATGAGACAAGGAATTATCACCATCAAGAACACGGACAATATGTGTTTGCCAAGGGCATTAGTTGTTGCAATGGCGAGTGTTGACAAGGATCCTAAATTAGCTAAAATTAGAAGAGATGTTGGAAAAATTCAAACAGAGATGACTAAAACTTTATTGGAGGTAGCCCTTGTTACCATTCCGGAAGAAGGAGCTGGAATTTCTGAACTGGAAAAATTTCAAGAACATCTTAAGGACTATAAAATTGTTGTCTACAGTTATGGGTCGAAGGGAAGAGATATTTTATTTGAGGGGTCGTCAGAAAGTAACAAGAGACTTAATCTTTTGCACCATAATAATCATTACAACGTTATAACTTCTTTAACAGCTGCCTTTGTGTGTAACTATTATTGTGAGCAATGTTTCATTCCTTATGATCATAAACATAAACATAGATGTAGTAAAACATGTCGATCTTGTCTCCAAGCCTCCCTCTGTCCTAATGATCAAATTAAAGTTAAATGTGATTCTTGTCATCGGTATTTTAAAGGAAAGGACTGTTACGAAAATCATCTAAAAGTTGGCTCATGGGAAAAAACTACTGTCTGCGCGGAACTTCGAAGTTGTAATCAATGTTTTAAAATAATTCGAAGTACCAGAAACCATATATGTGGGGAGATATTTTGCAAGATCTGTCGTACTCACGTTACCGACAATCATCTCTGTCACATTCAACCTGATACAGGAAAACCCAAAACTAAAGATACAATATTTGTATTTTATGATTTGGAGACGCAGCAAGAAGAGGAGATGGGACCCGGTGTGATCCGTCATAGCGTCAATCTTTGTGTATTTCAACAGTGTTGCGACATGTGCATAAAATCACGGTCGATTGATATTTGCACGAGGTGTGGAATAAGATTGCAAAAGCTGAAAGGTTCACACGCGGTAGAGGCCTTTACACAACACGTGCTACAGATCAGGAAGAACTTTAAAGAAGTAATTGTTATTGCGTACAATGGTCAGGCATTTGATCACCAATTTATATTAAATTACATCCTGACTGAAACCGATCTAACACCTGAACTTATTATGAGAGGAACCAAAATCATTATGATGTTGGTGGGGAATGTCAAATTTATAGACTCGCTAAATTATTTTCCAATGGCTTTAGCAAAACTGCTCAAAGCTTTCGGTCTTCCAGACACCTTTAAAAAAGGATATTTTCCTCACCTGTTTAATACCAAGGCTAACGAAAACTATGTTGGAACACTTCCCCCAATCGAATATTACTCTCCAGATGCAATGAAAGAGGACGAACGAGCTAAATTTCTAAAATGGTATGAAGAGCACAAAGATACTGTATTTGATATGCAAAAAGATATTGTTGACCACTGTGTTTCCGATGTAGAGATTTTAACTGAGTCATGTCTGAAATTTAGAGATGAAATGCTTAACACCACCAGCGTATGCCCCTTTACAGAGGCTACTACAATTGCTTCTTGCTGTAATAAGGTATTTAGAAGGAATTTTCTTAAGCCCAACACCATTGGAATTATTCCTAAAAACGGCTATCGCTGGAAAGATAATCAGAGTCGTATTGCAATTGAGTGGTTATTGTGGTTGGAGAACCAAAGAAAAATAAATATTATGCATGCAGCCAAAGGTCAGGAAGCCGTTCTACGAAGTATAAAGGTTGACGGATATTGTTCCGACCTTAATGAAATATTTGAGTTTCAAGGATGTTATTATCATGGCTGTCCTAGGTGTTACAAATTTGGCCGAGATGAACCCCTTTACGACGACCCAACAACAACTTTAAGTTTGCGCTATGAGACAACACAGATAAAAATTAAAAGATTAAAGGAATTTGGATATTTAGTAACTGAGATGTGGGAGTGCGAATTTCGACAGCAGTTAGAATCAAAGTCTGAGATTAGACAATTTACTCAGACACATCCGCTTCTACTTACGATCCCTTTAAACCCTAGAGACGCCTTTTTTGGAGGGCGAACTGGTAATGTCAGGGAATATTATGAAATAGCAGAAGGAGAAAAGATAAAATACGCTGATGTTTGCAGCTTGTATCCTTACGTCTGTAAATATGGCAAATTCCCCATTGGTCACCCTGAAGTTTTTGTGGGTGCAGATTGTAATCGTTTGGATTTGAATTCTACTGATGGACTTATTAAATGCTCTATACTTCCACCTAAGGACCTTTACCATCCCGTATTGCCTCTAAAAATGAAGAATAAACTTATGTTTGTATTGTGTCAAACATGTGGGCAAGAAATGAACCAAAATACTTCTTGTACCCATACCGATAAAGAAAGGTCCTTAGAAGGTACTTGGGTAATAGACGAAGTCTTAAAAGCAGTTGAGAAGGGATATCAGATATTAGAAATTTTTGAAATTTGGAGGTATAAGATTCAAAGGTTCAGTAAAGATGCAGGAGAGGAAGGCTTATTTACAGCGATGATGAACAAGTTTATAAAGATAAAACAGGAAGCATCAGGGTGGCCTGTTGTTTGTACTACGGAAAAAGAAAAAAACCGATATATTGAAGAATTTTTCGAAAGAGAAGATGTTAAACTTGAGTATTCTAAAATACACGAGAATCCTGGTCTTAGGTCTTTGGCCAAGTTAATACTTAACTCCTTTTGGGGAAAATTTGGTCAGAGGGAAAATCTACCTAAAACAAAAATTATAAGCACACCATCAGATTTTTTTACCTTGTTGTTGTGTTAATGGCGATTTCCCTGTTAATGAAAAAACAGTGATTGTTAGTTATGAGCACACAGAAGAATCGTCTGATCCACTATCTACTGTTAATGTGTCTATTGCTGCTTTCGTAACGGCACAGGCTAGATTGAAGTTATACAGCTATCTTGAACAGCTCGAAGACAGGGTCCTTTATTACGATACGGACTCTGTAATTTATGTGTCCAGACCGGGTCAAATTGATTTACCAACAGGTGAATTTATCGGAGATCTGACTAATGAATTAGAGTGCAATGGTTCCGGTAGTTATATCACCAAGTTCGTTTCTGGAGGTCCTAAGAATTACGCATTTAAAGTTCACTCGACAAAATGCAACACAGAAGAAGTAGTTTGCAAGGTGAAAGGTATCTCTTTAAATTATGCTGCATCAAAATTAATAAATTTTGAAAAAATAAAAAATATGGTTCTCCACAAGACAGACCCAGTACCTATTATATCAAAGAACATTCGACGAACGAAAGACCATACTGTAACAACAAATACGGAAACCAAGCTGTATAGACCGAATTCAGTAAAGAGAAAGTTTCTTCCTGATGGCAGCTCTGAGCCCTATGGATATAAGAAGCAAAGAACAGACTGTAATTAAATAATAAACTCGGATATAACAAATACATAAAATTGTAAAGTAAATGTAATTAATAAATAAACTTAAAATATATAAATAATTTGTTTAAGTAAACATGGTTTTTGCTTTGAAAGAATCGTTTTATCCATAAAATCGAGCTGGAGCGCGCTTGAGGGAGCAGTTAAGGTGTTATTTTACAATTGTTATATAAATGGGATTAACAAATATAAATATTAAATTAAATATTATACCTGTATAATGTTTAATAATGTTTGTAATAATTGCCAGAACTTTATAATTAACGCTCATAAATAAGACTGACCGGTAGCCCTCAACTAAATACGTTCCAACATAGGAATAACCTCCTTAATAAGTTATGCGAACAAACGAACTGACAGACGAGCATTCTTACAAGCTAATGACTAAAAGATGTCAGCATACAATTATTGTCCTCTACATGTTGTTCAAATCTCGTTTCGACAGTCCTAGTCAACAAATATTAAAATTCAATAACTAACCACGAGTTATGACGGCATCCTCAACAAGTGATCTAAATCAAATCTTGATTTTGACGTTTAACATGAGCCAAATGACAGGTGATGTACCTAAAATGATCAGTGACAAGTAACATTCGCAGCCTTTTCTTTCGTTGATACTAGTTTACTATTTTATGTATCATCTTATCAGTCACTGAGGAACTATACGTTTTAAATCGCTGAAATAACGATTAAATGTTGTAATAAACTGTATGCTAATATTTTGACTGTCTCAAGGCAGTTAAAGTAAGACAGGGAAAAGTGTAGTTTATATTGCACAAAAATATTAGGGTACGCAAATGTAAAATAGTTTATTGAAAATATTCTTGTTCTTGCAAATCCAAAACCGCACATTTTAATCATTATCTACTTAATCTTAAATGCGTTGTAATTAAATTTTTAATTTATAGATTTTAATAGTACCGTCAAGAAGTGAGTGATATACCTACGTGGAGATTCATGATTTCTAAAACTAGTAAATTATGTCATTTTATCCTATCCTTAAAATCATCATTTTGTTATTTTTACATTACTACCTTTGAGCTTTAAACCTCAAACAGGTTGTGCACTCTGCCATGGAAAAAGTTTGTTACGCCGCATAACGAATGACTTGGACTTGAAAGGCAAAATTATTAATATACTTCGGTGGCTCGATGGATACGGCGTTGGAGTTCTAATCGGAAGGTTGGCGGTTCAAGACTCATTCGGTCTGAAAACTTTTTTCAATTTAATAAATGATTAAATCGAATGACTACAACAGTGCGTCATCTATATCCCTGTAAAAGTGAGGTTATGTACACATTCTTCTTCTTCGTCTCAGGTAATGCCATACCTACTAGAAAGTTGTCGGTTCAAGTTCATGCGACAAAGTGGGTTGTTCATGAGACCCTTCGAGAACAACTGCTACATCCGTATCACGTCCAAAAGGTTGTCTCCCGCTGATTATCCTGCAAGGGTCAATTACGCAAATTGGTTTTCTCAACGATTTAGGCAAAATCCAAATTTTACTAGTATTGTTTTGTCCACAAAGCATCAACAAAGATTTATGGCTAACGTGTGGGCGGGGATTATTGGGAATCATCTCATTGGACCGTTCTTTATTGAAGACAGATTAAATGGTGCCATCTATTTGCAACAAAACTTAAACGGTTTATTAGAAAATGTGCCCTTAGAAATTAGAAATCAGATGTGGTTTATGCACGACGGTGCACTGCCCCATTTTAGCAATTTAGTTCGTCAGCACTTATCAAATACTTTTGGTGATAGATGGATAGGTCGAGGTGGGCCTATTGTATGGCCACCGAGGTCGCCCGACATGACTCCTTTAGATTTCTTCTTGTGGGGAAATTTAGAAAGCCTTGTATATTCAACGCCAGTTCACACCAGGGAAAACCTGATAGAAAGAATAACACACCATTGCAACGAAATTCGAGACAATCCTGGAATGTTGTTTTAAGTACAACAACAAAACATCCGTCGGATAAGAAAATGTATAGAGGTACAGGGCGCCCACTTCGAAAATCTGCTCAAGTAAACAAGAAGAAGGAGAGCTTTCACATTTTTAACATTTTTCTGTTTAAGCGATTTCTGAAATATCAAAAAGATTCAGTTTTAAGTACTTTTTATGATTTAACTTTTACCTGTCAATAACACATTGTTAATGAAATAAAAACGACTGGTGTTTTATTGTAGTATTGTAGTATTATTTCAATATCGTGTTATACAAAACCTTAATTTTTTCGGAAACGGCTAATTTTATCGAATATATATATATATATATATATATATATATATATATATATATATATATATATATATATATATATATATATATATATATATATATATTTATATATATATATATATATATATATATATATATATATAAAGTATTTTTTTTCTTTCTTGGGTAGAGGTTTATTGTGTGAAATTAAAATAGTTTCTTTAACGTTTCGCCCATCGTTTTTGGGCTTTTTCAAAAAAAAATTTTTGTCTCTTTATTGAGTGTTTTCTAAAAACATACAAAATGGGATGTCATTAAAATCCTTAAAAATAGTGTTTATACAAAATGAAGACACAGACAAAGACCATAAAAGACAATACATACAAATTTAAAAATTGTTTCACTAAAATTTACTAAATATAAATATATACGCACCTCGAGACATTATGGTGTTTAAATATGTACTGAGAGATTTATTTTGAGTTACTTATCACTACCAGTAATTTTTTTCTTTTTTTTGTTTATTTTTTTTGTTTCTTTGTGTGTTGATATGCGTTTTTTCGTGAATTGTATGTTATATACGGAGTGTTCTAATTTGTGTGTTTAGTGTTCAATGTATTAGGTTGTGATAAATTTTACTTAGATTGTCAATATCTTGTTTGTCGTTTACTGCATTAGGTTCTTTCTTAATGTGAATCATCTCTTTAACAAGGAGTTTTTGGTAATTGTTGTCCTGAGTTAAAATTTTTGTGTTAGTGAAATCGAAATTATGATTTTCATTTTTTTCGTGTTTGTGTAAAGCAGTTGACGCATTTTTTGTATACTTGTGCCCGTTTAATCTGCTGTTAAGATATTGAGTGGTCATTCCAATATATTGTTTTGGGCAATTTAAACATGGTATAGCGTAAATTACACTAGATTTATTTTTTACTGGAACCTTACTTTTAAGAGGAGAGTATAAGGATGACAAAAGGTTTTGGGCTTTGTGGCAAACGGTAATATTGTGTTTATTTAAAATGTATTTAATTTTTTCTGATAATTCGTTCGTATAGGGTAGAGCTACATATTTTTTTGGTTCGTTATAAATTGCCCAAAACAATATATTGGAATGACCACTCAATATCTTAACAGCAGATTAAACGGGCACAAGTATACAAAAAATGCGTCAACTGCTTTACACAAACACGAAAAAAATGAAAATCATAATTTCGATTTCACTAACACAAAAATTTTAACTCAGGACAACAATTACCAAAAACTCCTTGTTAAAGAGATGATTCATATTAAGAAAGAACCTAATGCAGTAAACGACAAACAAGATATTGACAATCTAAGTAAAATTTATCACAACCTAATACATTGAACACTAAACACACAAATTAGAACACTCCGTATATAACATACAATTCACGAAAAAACGCATATCAACACACAAAGAAACAAAAAAAATAAACAAAAAAAAGAAAAAAATTACTGGTAGTGATAAGTAACTCAAAATAAATCTCTCAGTACATATTTAAACACCATAATGTCTCGAGGTGCGTATATATTTATATTTAGTAAATTTTAGTGAAACAATTTTTAAATTTGTATGTATTGTCTTTTATGGTCTTTGTCTGTGTCTTCATTTTGTATAAACACTATTTTTAAGGATTTTAATGACATCCCATTTTGTATGTTTTTAGAAAACACTCAATAAAGAGACAAAAATTTTTTTTTGAAAAAGCCCAAAAACGATGGGCGAAACGTTAAAGAAACTATTTTAATTTCACACAATAAACCTCTACCCAAGAAAGAAAAAAAATACTTTATAATAGATGGTTTAAGAAAGGAAATAATAAATATATATATATATATACAGGGTGGTGCAACCAAGATGGGGTGGACGATTGTGAGTAAACGGTGAGGAATTTCGAAAAAATTTGTTTTGGATATTATCGATAGTCAGACACGCTATGTTTTAAAATTATAGCCATAATACAGGGTGGTCCGAAAAACTCGTGGCGAACCAAACATGTATTTTTTTAAATGGGACACCCGGTATATTATTGTTCCAATTGATTCTCCTGGTCGTTACGATCATTTTGATATAGGGGTTATTGGGTCTAAAACTTATAGTAAGAGAATGGGAGGCGGTTAAAGTTGAAAAAATGCTCACAGTTCGGCCATTTTTTAAAGAAATTTGAAACAGGTATGGAAAAACCAAATATTCCATAAAACGTTACATATCCTTGAATACATTAATCACTTGCAATTTGTTTAAAATTATTCACTGTTATACAGGGTGATCAAGTTTTGCAAATACGCCCTGGACTCCTTTTTTTTAAATGGAACACCCTGTATATTTTATTTTCATGTTAAAGATAACATTACGAGCTTTCAAAAAATACCATACATGATGCCTTTCTGACCAACATTTTTTTAGTAAACTAGCCGTGAAAGCAAAGTTTCTTCATTCTAATACGATTATACTGAATTTACGTTGTTTATTATTGAAATGAAACAAAAGATTGACGAACTTGTCAAAGCTACTGCCGCATAATCCATTATTTACAAGTTAAGTGTAGGTGTCCCAATAATTATGAGGTAAGAAAACTGAGACCCGAAACTTTTACATGTTTATTAGAGATATTTCAAAAAACAGAAAATATTGTTTTTAGGAAATGTAAAGTAATTAATAAACAAAGATAATCAGTTATCAGTATTATTAATAGTGTAAGGAAATTAATTAAGCAAAAACAGAACATCTTTTAAAATTATTTAGGTATGTACTTACTTGTTTATATTAAATTAGGTTTACAAGTAAGTACATACCTAAATAATTTGAAAAGATGTTCTGTTTTTGCTTAATTAATTTCCTTACACTATTAATAATACTGATAACTGATCATCTTTGTTTATTAATTACTTTACATTTCCTAAAAACAATATTTTCTGTTTTTTGAAATATCTCTAATAAACATGTAAAAGTTTCGGGTCTCAGTTTTCTTACCTCATAATTATTGGGCCACCTACACTTAACTTGTAAATAATGGATTATGCGGCAGTAGCTTTGACAAGTTCGTCAATCTTTTGTTTCATTTCAATAATAAACAACGTAAATTCAGTATAATCGTATTAGAATGAAGAAACTTTGCTTTCACGGCTAGTTTACTAAAAAACTGTTGGTCAGAAAGGCATCATGTATGGTATTTTTTGAAAGCTCGTAATGTTATCTTTAACATGAAAATAAAATATACAGGGTGTTCCATTTAAAAAAAATGAGTCCAGGGCGTATTTGCAAAACTTGATCACCCTGTATAACAGTGAATAATTTTAAACAAATTGCAAGTGATTAATGTATTCAAGGATATGTAACGTTTTATGGAATATTTGGTTTTTCCATGCAATCGAGCAAACTCGCAATGACAAAATGCACATTTAACTATATCTAATCGCTGGGTGTAATAAAACCCAGCCTGTGCTAGGTCTTTAGGGCTAACTTTATTGGTCCAATTTTCAAACGTAATCAGTCTTTCTTCAACAGTACGAATAACGGCTAATCATCGTCGAAGCAATCAGTGCAATCTACACTGCGGCCAATCATTTTACGTCTTTCAACTTAGACTAATCGAGCAATACTAAGAAATAAAACAAACAAAATATGTTATATACTTTTATTCCATGTCATTTAAAAAACAATACCGGAAATTATACAATAACTTGGCACTATTACAGGCACAATGCCAAACATTAAAGTCCTTATGGTGAAAACATTCTCCAAATTTTTTATATTTACTTAATTTCGGTTCAGTCTTTAAAGGAATACTAAATATAAGACAAGAATCAAACATCTGTTTTAAACAAGTTGCCTTTAAATTACCCTTAACCAGAAATTTAGGAGAGTCATACTGAAGACGGATGTCACGTAAAACACTTTCAAAGTGATTCAAGTCCAAATAACCAGACCCCTACATTAGTACATGGTATTTTTCCTCCAAATGTTCTACCATTTTGAGATCCTCGGGTTTTAAAAATTTCCTACCATACATAGGTTTGAAGAGAAAGCAGCAAAATCGTGCTCCATCATACACAGCCAACTCCTTCGGTATAAACCCACTGGCTAAGGGGTAACCTTGAAGATCGATGCAAACTTCCTGAGGTACGTTCGACATCTTACACACGCACACTTACTAGACTCAAAGACGACACGGCTAACGACTACGGTGCTGAACTAACGTCTAAACAGTTTCCAGTAATGGAGGGCTTGAAATAGGATAAAATACACCTCCCCACCACCACCACCACCACCACCACCAGGGGGAAACAGGCTTTAGTCCAAACATCCAAACTGGATTAGAGCGCGAGTGTAACCTCCGGTAGCATTAGGGTTCTGCCCCAAATAAGTCAAACTATACTTGTCACTGACCATATTCATTTGGTCAACCAGATCCTGCGATAAAGTTTCAGCTAACCGTTGGGGTAAAAATGTTTGAAAGATCATCTTCTTCTTCTGGGTAATATCGACCAATGTCGCAACAATAGTTCTTCCAAAATGAATTGTAACAAATTCCAGTTTTTTAATAGGATACACTGTTCCTACATCCAAAGCGCTAAGCTTTCGACACTTGGGAAATTCAAAACTTTTGTTAATTTGATCATTAAGTTCCAATAAGATAAGCTTCGAAATACTCATGTTGTAAGGTTAGGAAACAAGTCACGACAGGTCTAGACAGGTTACAACTGAATGCAGTGAATGTATGAACAACTATGAAAACTCTGCCGGAAATCGAGTGTTTTTAATAGTAACCGCAGCAGGATAAGGGAGAGGGGGAAAGGGAGGAAAAGGAAAGAACCTTGAGCTTTAAAATATTTATTATTATTCAGAGACATCAGTATACATATACAGTTTATCAAAGTCATCTAACAATTTTTGCTGGTTGTAATGCAATAATTCCAGCATGTAATAACTTTGTTCAGACGGGTTTAAGTTACACAGATTGGTTACATTTTGAAATAAGTTTTCCTTAATATCAACAAAACATTGTGCATACTGTAAAGTATCATCGTAATAGGTTCTAAATTGTAAACGTTGAACTAATTCTAATCTATAATTAATTAAATGCTTAATGCTAACAATAGAATTTATATCATTACAAGATAACCTTAAAGTTACATCATTGCTTCCAAGTCGAAATATTCGTTCGTTTAAAAGAATAACACTAGATACGGTAAAATTTTCCGATGACGACGTCAGCGTTGTTGTCACACTTCCATCAGTATCTTCAAACACTTTGTCAATGATCTCCAAAAACTCGATCCAATCAGAATGATTGAGGGGGACTGGCTGAAGTTCAGGCGTTGTGGGAACTAGTTTAACACTTGGTATCATCCCCTGGCAACACTGAGCCCCACAATTACTGTAAATTGAGCAGTAGGATAGCAAAATTCACCAAAGAGTTTATTCTCCTTGCGAATTTCTCACCCAACCCAACCTGTCGAGATAAGTTCAATAGGGTGATGAGCTTTGGGAACTATCGTCTTCTTCTTCGAGCAACTCAGGAGCAGCAGCAGCGGCACAACTTTTACTTGCCATGGTTCACACTAAAATAGTGACGTCAACCAACGCATTAATGTAATCATAGGGAGAACTATACCCCACTCCACATTTATTGATGTTAAGTTCGAGAAACAGCAGTTTGGATAACGCCCATCCGCTTCCCATCTCGGTAAATTCGGAAGCTTTCCCCACTAGAGACATCTGATATTCGCTGTAAAAGTCTTCCAAAGTAGTGTTGTGAGAAATAACACTAAATTTTGTATTAAAAGATTTTATGTCTTGTTCTTGTGTGGAGGCCAACAGACAACGACCATAGAACTCCATATTAACTTTAAGCTGGGGATAAGTCTTTAAAGGATCAGTGAGTAAAGTAATAACCATATCTTTGAGATCTTCTAAATATTGCTTAACATCAGTCGAATGTAAGTCACTTGTCAGATGGTAAGTTAGTATGCGGTTTTTAAAAGCAGTTCGAACTACTTTTACCTGAGAGTACAAGGTGTCACTACATTGCTGCTTATGTTTCGTGGTACGGTTATGAGCACTACGAGATAAAATTTCAGTATCACATTCTTTGCAATAAGGCATGATTTCAACTGACGAAAGCCGGAAAATGTTGACTATTTGTACAGAGATCGAGCTTAAACCACATCCTTAACCATATCTATCCAACTGATATGAGACTTATCAAACCCAAGCCATTTTACATACATCTTTTTGCCCTTTTTCCTCAAAACTTGTTCAATAAGAAATACGTCAGATTGTTTGGTTTTTTGCAATTCCTCCTCATAGAATCCACCACTAATGGGTTGACCGCTCGTATCCTCTAGCAAATAAGTCGTGGGATTGGTAATCTTCACCTGAGATACTTTGAACAACTCAGTGGTCCAATTAGGCACATAACCCTTTTCAAACACGTGCTTAGCCTTACTTATGCGAACAATGTCACCAACTTTGAATTTTTGCTTTCCCACAACCTTTAAACGACTATAAACAGAGTCCAATATTTTCTTCTCATTACTCTTGCTAACATCCTTCGGTTTCATGCGAATCATGCGATGTTTCGTGTTATTGTAAGCATTTGTAACTTGTTCCAACAAGTCGATCCATTTATGATTACCATTTAAGGTAAACAACTTAAACAGGTGTTCTTTGAGCGTTCGAATTACTCGTTCAGCAATAGAGGCCTTTAAAATACTAAAGGTACTGTAATGATGTATGCCATGCTCCTTCATAAGACTTTGAAAGCTAGCGTTGTAATACTCTTTCCCATTATCTGTAACCAGCTTTTTCGGAATCCTCCGAGACTGTTTGAGTATTTGATTCATTGCATGAGTCACATCCTGAGCATTTTTTGACTTTAGAGGCCGGGTCCAGAGAAATTTTGAAAAACAATCAATTACAACCAAGACGTATTTAAATCCCTTGTTTTCGCGAGCATACTGATCAAGCTGAGCAAGATCGGAAGCAAATGTATCATCTAAACCATACTGGATAAATCTACGACGTTTAAATTTGATTCTAGCTGGTTTATGTTGTTCCTTAACAACTTGTTCTCTCGCCTTCGTAATACCCTTAGCCATTATTTCCAAAAGAATGAGGTTCTGCAGCAAGTTATCGAATTATATACGTCTACATTTTAGGCAGTTGTTGGATGGGAAGATCCTTTCTTTAGCAAGTCAACCGTTTGTAACAATTTTGATACTTCTTCACGAATCTTTTCCATATCCGCACTGACTGGTTTGAGAGCATTTCGAATAGCCATATTGGTGTAAACTTTTAGGAGTTTTTCGAGATCCTTGAATTGGGTAGATAGGCGATCCAGGTTTGTATCCACAATTAAAGTCTCGCTCTTGAATTTGTTGTCAAGGAGCTTAAGTTGGTCGGATATCGAGTCTACATAATCCTTATTAGTTTTTGTAAAGACCTCCATTTGCTTTACAATACTACCAATAGAGTTGTTTACTTTTTGTTCCAACACATTTACTTGTCTCACCATCTCCAAGTGGGATACTTGTATTTTATCATTCAACGATCTATCAAGGGTAGTAGAAAGTGAAGTTAGCATACTCTCTACAAACTTTTTATTTACGGCATCAGTGGCATCTGTTGGTGATTTGACGTTACAAAGCCGATGATCCTGAATATTGTAATCGCCATCTTTTGTAAGAGTGATCACGTTGGGTGTTTGCAACACTCTCACTCTTTTCTGATTAGACGAAGAGGGCAAGGAACGTCCAAACTTATTCATGATTACTACGGTACTGACATAGTAGCTTTAAACAAACTTATTTATAGAATTCAATTACTCCAAGGTGTTCCAATTCGTGCAAAAAGTTCCAAATCTCGTTCATGTTATTATTGCTGCCAACCTGATTGGATGCGTGTAGCTTTTTTAACCTACCAACCAGCTCATTTACGTCATCGTAGTAGACATATTCTTTGGGTTTTTCGTTGTATTCCATTAAGGCAGATCCAGATTTCGTTGATTTTACTGATTGAGATCTCATCTTTGATGTAGTAGGAAGACTCTTTGAATAAATGGTTACAAGTAGTGGCCTCACAATTGTAGTATATTTACGCGACTTATTACCTTTAATTTGGCCATTCTTATTGAGGTATAAGTCTGTTCGTTTTAAAATATCGCCATGGTCTTTCTCATCAGCCATGGTATTATATTTCGGGTCCTTTAAAAACAATAAATCAGATAAACCCGCAGTTCCCTTATAAGTAAGGGGCCCTACTTGGATATCACCGTTCTTCAAAAACTTAACGGGCTGTGAACCCAAATGCCAAAAATCCGTAACCATATCATATTTCATGCCGTTAGCATCGATTTCAGCAGAGTTAAACCAAAATGTTTTCAAATACTCTTGTGTAATTTTAGGATATTGTTCGACAAAGCTGCGATACACCTCCGGTCGTCGAAGAGAAGCCTCAAACTCGGCTTTTAGATCTTGAACTGATTTCTCTGCTAGATCTTGTTGTGCTTCTTCAAACACATCATCGGAATTGTCTCCCTTTCTGGACTCAGTAGCTACAGATGGCGAGGACGTTGGTATCTTTACTTCCGGGGCTTGAGAGGAAGAGATCGCTGTAGGCTGCTCGAATTTTTTCACCGGTTTTACACCATCAGTCTCTTCCACTTTTATCTTACGTTTCTTAGTCTTTGTACCGATGGAAGCATCCACGAGCTTATTCAGAGGGTCTGTGATAGGTGTTAAGAATTTATTCAGAGCTTCATCTTCTTCGCCTCGCTCCAACTTTAATGCTAAATAGTTCTTTCTTATTGTTCTAGCAGCTTGGATAATTCGACGCTTAACGTCCTTATCAAGATGGTTAACAGGAGTAGTCATAACCGCTCAACCGTTCAACCGCTCAACCGCTCAACCGCTCAACCACTCAACCGCTCAACCGTTCAACCGCTCAACCGCTCAACCACTCAACCGCTCAACCGTTCAACCGCTCAACCGCTCAACCGCTCAACAGCTGAACCGCTAATTACACAGATTTTGTTTCTAGAAACCTGTTTCTAGAGATCTGTTTCTAGAGACTTAGCACATCTACCTTCTAGGACGTCAAGTGTTACACTGAGCCTCAAGGGGTTTAGGGTATGATATAAGTATCAAACTTGCTACGATATCGGCCTTTGGCAATATCATTGTCTTTCACCAGTACTAAGAACCCATACCGATCCTTCCAACATTCGGAATAAATATGTTTAAATGCATCGAATGTCATGTCTGTATTAACGTGATCATCGTAGATATGTTTCAAGTTTAAGTCATCCTGCTTAAATAAAATTAATACATTAGCATTATCACGAACCAGCTGTTTGGGTATTTTCGAGTAAGTTTGCGATAAATAGAAGGACTCAATTGCATTATGTCGGCCCATCCAAAAGTAATTACGTATTTTATCCTGCTTCTCACATGCTACGTCATCAAATATGAATACAGAGTGGGGTCGGGCACTGGAAGGATCTAGAACTTCATCATTATCGCTGTAGCCGAAATAGCCTAAACGGGAATGTCTCATAGCCTGCTGAAGAAAGTCATACTTGTCTTGCTGCAGAGATTTGGAATACACGTACACATTCTCGAATTTTAAACCGTTTTCATCAATCAAAATACTAATCATTACATTGGTTTTGCCACAATTACTAGGACCGCATATTAACGCTCGAATTGTAGAAGGCAAAAGTTGGCCATGTTTGCTACTTCGGGACTTGTCATTTTTCATATCTCAATTATAAACTTGGATTTTGAGTTTCTGCTTCTCTTGACGCATCTCTATAAATATTACTCTACACCCTCTCAGAACTTCATTACTAATGAAGACTCTGCAGGGTGCAGGTGTGTTAAATACAGTTATCAACAAGCTCCCGTACGAGCTTCATTTGCCGGGTTATTCCTATTGCGGACCAGGAACCAAACTTGAAGAGCGGCTGGCTCGAGGCGATCGACCAAAGAACAAATTGGATAGTGCTTGTCGCGATCACGATATCGAATACGCAAAGTCTAAAGAGTTGGAGCAAAGATATCGAGCCGATCGAGTGTTGGAGAACCGAGCTTGGGAACGAGTAACGGCGAACGATTCCAGTTTTGGTGAAAAAGCTTCCGCGTGGCTAGTAACTAACGCCATGAAAGTGAAACGCAAGTTGGGTGCTGGCAAGAAGAAGAGGAAGCCCCTCTCATCAGTGGTCACTCTGCTTAAGAAACAACTTAAACATACGGGTACGGGTGATGTTAGGAAGAAAAGGTCTCTCAGCAAAATACTTAAAGCTGCACGAGTAACGGTCAAGAAGGCGGGAGGGGTAAGAGGATCAACGTACCACGAATAATACCATTACCGAAACAGGGTGGGTTTCTACCACTTATTCCCATATTTGCCGGACGGGGAGCGGGGGCGCCGCGGGGATAGCGAACGCCGTTAATGACGCTCAAAGTGCCAAGGAGAAGTTAAAAGAATCGAAACGACACAACGAAACAATGGAAGCGATTGCATTGGGAAGAAAGGGTAGCGGTCTGTATTTAAAGAAACAGAAAACGGGCTATGGGTTGTTTTCACGAAAAATGCCAAAAAACTACCAATAAAGCTACCTGAAAAGCCGTTATCCGATCACGATATTAATTCGTACGTCACTCGATTAAAAATACCGCATTTTATAGGAGTATTTATGCGAGACACTTTACCGAACGCACCCCTCAGAACAGAGTGTGGTATTATTAATTTGGATCGGAACACAGGATTCGGAACACATTGGGTAGCTTACAAGAAACACGGTAATCGAGTTGTTTATTTCGATAGTTTCGGCAACTTGAAACGGCCCAAGGAATTTGTCAAGTACATGAAAAATGTTAAAATCTATTTTACTTCCGATCAGTATCAGGATTATGGAATGATAAACTGTGGACATCTTGCTCTAGCATTTCTCTACAATGAAACTTTATAAATGCAGGTATTGATGCTTATTGACATCAGTCATATCACAGACATTCACGTTAAAAGGTCGCTCTCACCGACTTGAAGCATACTTTGTACCTCCCATAGAGCTCGATTCAAGGTTTGATTACTCTTTAGCATTAATTTCGCTAAACACTTGGAACACAATCCCTAATATAGAAGAGGGACGAAACAAGTTTTATTACATTGTCAATAATCAGGAGGAGCGAGTATTGGAAATACCAACAGGGTCCTACGAGTTGGAAGATATCGAACAGTTGCTACAACGTAATCTCCTAGATCCCAGGGCTTCCGCAGACGAACGGAATCGCATCTTATCGCTTAAACCCAATAACAATACGTTAAAGGGTGAGTTAACCAGTGTCTACGACATAAACTTTAAGCCAAAAGACAGTATTGGAAAGTTGTTGGGATTTTCGCCTCAACTGTTGAAGTCGGGTAAATTCCACGAATCAGATCAACCTGTTGATATTATCCAAGTTGTTACTATTAGAGTAGAGTGCAACATCATTTCCGGCTCGTATTACACAAATAATCCTGCACATACCCTTTACGAATTCTCACCAACTGTCGATCCCGGCTACAGTTTAAATATCGAGCCTAGGAATCTCATCTATTTATCTGTGAACCGGAAAAGCATCTATAACATTACTCTCACGCTAGTAGATCAGGATTCGAGGCCTCTTAATTTTCGAGGCGAAGAAGTTGTCAAGGCCCATTTTGCCTTTTGTTAATTTGTAAGTTAAATAAGTTTGGTTCAAAGACAAAAACAGTATGACAACACTGTAACGTTTCGTCAGAGGGTGTCTTTTACCAACATGGCTGACAGTTAGATGTACCTAAAGTTGTTCTCTGTAAAAAGTAAAATAAAACCTATGTTAATACAGTCCACAAAGAGAAGAAGCGTTTTATTTGAAGGGCCTAAACATTGGTCATTCACACCGGATAGAGAAATTAGCTACCGAAGAAGAATAGTGTTGGAAATCGGAAGAAAATTAGTACATGTTCCACAAAGGGTTTCCGGCATTCGGTAGGAGAATCAACTTGTTGTTATTAGAATAGGTACTGTTCGGCCTGCACGGATAAGATGTCGGACGAATTAGAGTTAATAAAGACCAAAAAAGGAACCTTAAAAGGTAAATTGACCAGGTTCAAAAATTTTATTGAAAAATATAGTAAGAATAGTTTGACAGAAGATGTAATCGCAGAAATTGAAATTAGGTTAGAAAGCATAGAAACCAGTTTGAGTGAGTTTAATGAAATTATTTTACAATTAATAAATTTAGAAGGCGCTAATAAAGCGGCGTTCCTCAAAGAAGAGGAAGAATTTGAAGATAGATATTTTAGTGTTGTAAGTCAGGCTAGATTATATTGCAAAAGTTTTAATACTGTAGGTGATGCATCGGTGGCAGGTTCGAATACAAGTAGTCACAGTGTTGTTTTTAATAGGTCAAAACCTGTAAAGTTACCACCAATATCCCTACCGACATTTGACGGAAAATACTACTCGTGGATAGAATTTAAAGATATTTTTGTTAGCTTGGTCACAGAAAACATAGCTACGCAACAGAATTCTGATGAGCATTAAAATAAACACGAACGAACGAAAACTCTCTTTTGCTACTTGCAAAATTCTCCGGAGTGCGCCACCAGTGTTAAATTTCTAATATTTCATATATTCTTGAAAATCGCAGCGGAACATGCTGAACAACGTTGTCATATTTGTAAATACTCGATTCACAAGATAAGACGCGAACTCCGAATTAGCAGATATTTGGAGCTCCAGATTTTATATTCCAGTTTTTTAATGCATTTTTATTATAATTATCGTTTTAACTACTTAAAAATAGGAGGAGGTTCGTTATTCAACTTGTTTTTTTATGGTATTTATTTAAATAATGTATTTTTTACCGTTGTTAGATAGGAGGGTGCCGCATTTGTACTGTAGCCTAGGTACTGAATAAAAAAAAATTGGGAAAGTGGGTGAAAAGGCATGAAATAAGTAGAAGGATATTTTGTTTTTAAAAATGTTTACCTATTCCAATTTATCGGGACGTAAAATTAAAATTTAATTAACGTGTAAGGCGAAAAAATAAGAGCAGAAGAATTTTTTTTAGAATGTTTTGTCGTTTTTAACGATATTTTGTGGCCAAAAAATTTGTTTCACATAACGTAGGTACTCATGTGAGATAAAGCAGCGAGATTTTTTAAAATGTTAAAAGACCACAGTACATAAGGATTTGTTTTTCTCTATTTACAGCGCTTTAGGTGTTTTTTTACGTAGCTCGCAAGGAGGAATCTTTGATGTTTTTATAATAAATAGGTACCTACTTACCTTTTCATAAAGGTTTTTGAGATTTCTGGACCATTTTTGTAGTAGACACTCGTACTTTACTTATCTTGCAATATTTTATATTTGTTTTTTATTAAGGCACCTCCATTTAAAATTTATTTTAAAAACAAACACAAAATAATAGCTTAAATGTCTTCTCTGTATTATCCCCCCTTATCCCCTCGCCTTACACTTTCCCTAATTTCCATCTGTGAAACTAATTAAATAGTAATTTGTTTTTGACAAAATAATGAATAGGCTACAAAATATTTTTGTCTGCTTACTTTTTACCCTTCTTGAGACAAACCTAGATTCTTCCCCGCGCCCCGCCACAAAGATTTTATTTTTCAACATCTCTGTAAATAAAGCTAGGAAAAAATAAAAACAGAAACGAGGATTTTCTTTTTTTTCGAATATCATCGGAAATACTCAGAATTTTCCAAATTTTTTGACGGCTCGTTAGTCGTCTGTAAATTGCGCAACTTTAGTATCTTTTAATCTGTTGATTTAAATATTTTCTCGTATTTGCTGATTACATCCATTCCATTGGATCGCCTTGGATCGAGAAAAACTTTCGGAATTTACATGAAGGCGATGACCTTGGTATCAAAAGAATTAAATTCCAAAATTCTGTGAACCCATGGTTCCCAATTAACATTTGCGACGAGATTACGGTTTGACGAAATGAAAAAGTATGCTGATATTTTGACGGCGTATTATACAGCTTTTTTGTTTATTTTAGTACCTATTTTTTGACAATTTCGAGTTCTGTCGACCGGTTCGTTCTTGTGTGTACCCAAAACGGGGGTCATCATTTCCTTGCATCTAACCTCCGATTCTCGTCCGAACCAAGCCGATTAGAAATAATGTTGTTTGATTAACATTAACTGACTCGCACTGTACAGGGTGTCCGGATTTCTTTGCCAGAATTTAGAGGTTTGCAAGGCCGCGCATTAATATTAATAAATGCCTTACGCAGAATAAGAAAACTGTGTCATAAATGCATTTTGGTTTGCAGTTGGAGCAATACATACAGGGTGGTGCAGCCAAGATGGGGTGGACGAGTGTGAGTAAACGGTGAGGAATTTCGAAATTTTTTTTTGGACATTATCGATAGTCAAATACGCTATGTTTTAAAATTATAGCCATAATACAGGGTGGTCCGAAAAACTCGTAGCGAACCAAACTTTTATTTTTTTAAATGGGACACCCTGTATATAATAGTTCCAATTGATTCTCCTGTTCGTTACGATCATTTTGATATAGGGTTTATTGGGTCTAAAACTTGTAGTAAGGGAATGGGACGCGGTTAAAGTTGAAAAAAACTCACAGTTCGGCCAGTTTAAAAAAAAAATTGAAGCAGGTATGGAAAAACCAAATATTCCATAAAACGATATATATATCCTTGAATTCATTAATCGCTTGCAATTTGTTTAAAATTATTCACTGTTATACAGGGTGGTCAAGTTTTGCAAATACGCCCTGGACTCATTTTTTTTTAATGGAACACCCTGTATATTTTATTTTCATGTTAAATATAACATTACTAGCTTTCAAAAATACCATACATGATGTCTTTCTGACCAACAGTTTTTTAGTAAACTAGCCGTGAAACCAAAGTTTCTTCATTCTAATACCATTATACTGAATTTACGTTGTTTATTATTAAATATCTAATATTAGGAGGCCATGACACTATCATAAATGAAACGAAAGATTGACGAACTTGTCAAAGCCACTGCCGCATAATCCGTTATTTACAAGTTAAGGTGCGGCCCAATAATTATGAGGTAAGAAAACTGAGACCCGAAACTTTTACATGTTTATTAGCGATATTTCAAAAAACAGAAAATTTTGTTTTTAGGAAATGTAAAGTAATTAATAAACCTGTTATAAACAAAGATACTCAGTTATCAGTATTATTAATAGTGTAAGAAAATTAATTAAGCAAAAACAGAACATCTTTTAAAATTATTTAGGTATGTACTTACTTGTAAACCTAATTTAATATAAACAATTAACAAAGCTCATACAAGGTGTTCAACTACACCACCTTTTGCTGAAGGCACATTTCGAGTCTATCCATAACTGAAAGTTTCACTTTTCTCAAAGTTTGTTCTGAAATGTTGAGAAAACTGTTTCTTATTCTCGTCTTCATAATCATCATATCTTTCACTGTGGTTGGAACCTCTTTATAGACTTCTTCTTTATCATGCCCCCATAGAAAAAAATCTAGTGGTGTTAAGTCGGGTGATCTGGCTGGCGACTTAACTGGTCCACCTCGCCCAATCCAATGATCTGTCTTCCAATTATCGCCAAAATATCTTACATTCCTATGGTAATGGGGGGGCGATCCATCATGTTGAAACCGTAAGGATCCCCTTACCACTAAAGGTAAAACTTCAAGCAATACTGTCAACTCGTTTCTCAAAAAAATTGTTTATACCTGGTTTATTAATTACTTTACATTTCCTAAAACCAATACTTTCTGTTTTTTGAAACATCTCTAATAAACATGTAAAAGTCTCAGTTTTCTTACCTCATAATTATTGGGCCACCTACACTTAACTTGTAAATAATGGATTATGCGTCAGTGGCTTTGACAAGTTCGTCAATCTTTTGTTTCATTTATGATAGTGTCATGGTCTCCTAATATTAGATATATAACAAACAACGTAAATTCAGTATAATTGTATTAGAATGAAGAAACTTTGCTTTCACGGCTAGTTTACTAAAAAACTGTTGATCAGAAAGGCATCATGTATGGTATTTTTTGAAAGCTAGTAATGTTATCTTTAACATGAAAATAAAATATACAGGGTGTTCCATTTAAAAAGAATGAGTCCAGGGCGTATTTGCAAAACTTGACCACCCTGTATAACAGTGAATAATTTTAAACAAATTGCAAGCGATTAATGTATTCAAGAATATGTAACTTTTTATGGAATATTTGGTTTTTCCATAACTGTTTCAAATTTTTATTAAAAATGGCCGAACTGTGAGCATTTTTTCAACTTTAACCGCGTCCCATTCCCTTACTATAAGTTTTAGACCCAATAAACCCTATATCAAAATGATCGTAACCAACAGGAGAATCAATTGGAACAATTATATACCGGGTGTCCCATTTAAAAAATGCAACTTTGGTTTGCCACGAGTTTTTCGGACCACCCTGTCTTATGACTATAATTTTAAAACATAGCGTGTTTGACTATCGATAATATCCAAAAAAAAAATATTTCCAAATTCCTCACCGTTTGCTCACAATCGTCCACACCATCTTGGTTGCACCACCCTGTATATAAAGGCTCTAATATGTTATTTATTACTTTCAAAAGAACGGATTAAAAGGACTAACTCTTTTCGTGACCTAAAGTTTGTATGTTTAGTTTTTTAATTTGACTTTTAATTGCTATTAATAATTCAAGACAACTAATTTAATTTTCAATTCAATTTAGTTTTAGTTCTTGTTAGGATTTTCTATATATGTAGATAACAGGTAGTGTTGTAGTTTAAAAAATAATACCAATTTTAACAAATTCGTGAAAATGCAGTATTTAACGAGTTCTTTTTTAAATCTAAATACTTGAATTGACATTAAACCACATGTTAAACACGGCCAACTACGCAAAATTAAAGTTTAAAATTAAATAGTTCGATTTAAGGGCTAAAAATAAAAAATAAATATAAAGTGTTATATATTTTTGAAACGCTCTCGAAAGGTAACCCCCTCTTAGGTGAAATTTCTCGGTGCGCCACTGCTTAGACTGTTAGGGCTTTAATGTTGGTTTGTATGTATTAAAGCAGCTTTTGGTATTCTTAGAAGTTACAATTATACCTAATTATTATCGAAATTATACCCAGCCTTTCAAACAATAGTTTTATTTAACGCAATTCCAAATGACACTAGAAATTAAGAAGTGAAAAAATGAGGCGATAAATTCGATCGATTAGCGTTACTAAATAATAATGTATGTTAATAATAACAATAATTTTACTTTATACATATTATATAATTCTTAAAAACTTATTAGTATTGTTTTGCGTCATTCCACATTTTTTGTCTATTACTTTAATTGATTGTATTATCTATTACACAGTATGCACCACGAAAATATAAACTCGACCTTAGTTCATGTTAAAACAATTTTATATACTTAAGTTAATACACTCTTTAAAATCAGCCCTTTAAATATTCTACATTTCGTATCCAAACCTTTAACATATAGGTACTTCAGTTTTATTAAAGTACATACTTATTTTAACCTACACTACTTTTCTTCACATTTACATACACAACGGTACGTTTGGCAACGCGAGATTAGCACGCCCGACATCTCTTAGGAAATCATCGCATAGAAGCCACCCGAATCGCATAAGGGACGCCGGCTGACTGCAAACGGCGTCCTTTTCCGGGGGCGATTTGTTGCCATGTCTCCATCATTCTGTTGCGTAGCTATGTTTTCTGTGGCTTGGTTGATGAGAACGATACATTGAGTGATGTTCAGAAATTTTATTATTTAAGAGTGTCATTAGATAAAAATGTCCTTGAGGTAATACAGTCTATCGAAGTTTCTGGGGTAAATTATCCTGTCGCATGGCAGTTGTTAGTTGATAGATATGAAAATAAGGCTCTTATGATTCATAATCATATTCAAAGCATTTTTGAACACCCTAGTCTGATTTCGGAGTCACATTCCGGCCTGAGAAGTTTGTTTGACTCTGTTACGAGTCACCTTAGGTCACTAGCAAGTTTGGGCGAAAAGACTGATTCATGGGACAGACTTATTATTTATATATTGGCAAATAAATTTGATTCGGTGACGCGCCGCGATTGGGAAAATTATATTTATCAAGGTGACCTGCCAGATTTGAGGGATATGAGCAAATTTCTCAAAGCGAAGTGTGACATGTTAGAAAAATTAGAGATTACCAAACAAGATAAACCCACAGTGCAAAGGTCAAGAAGACCAGGAAGCTGTGGTTTCCCTGCCTTAAATGAGCAAATTAGATTTAAATGTTATTATTGTGACCAAGACCATTCAATTTTTAAATGTGAGACATTTTTAAAATTGACGGTCGAGCAAAGAATTGAAGCAGTAAAAAGGCTAAAATTATGCCTAAACTGTTTACGACATACACATCCGTCATGGAAGTGTAAATTAAATAAGTGTCCAAAATGTCGTAAAGCTCATAATACTTTGCTCCACTTGGAAAATATTGAGAATAAAAACTCTGGTGCAAGCGGTCCCGTACCTGGAAACCCTGCTGTAACGCAGCAGGCTGCCGCCGCCATTTCGGCCGAGTGTTACCGCCGTCGCACACGTGAAGGAGAGCACTGTTGCCGCAAGTTGTAAATTTTCTGAAGTACTACTGTCTACAGTGCTTGTTGAAATAAGAAAAGATAATACAAAAATAAGATGTCGTGCTCTATTAGACAGCGGGTCTCAAAGTAATTTTATTTCAGAGTCGCTGTGTCAGAAGTTAAATTTACGGCTAGATAAAATAAAACATGTAGTTAAGGGAATCGGGGAATCCTTGTCAAATATAAGTAGACAAGCAAATATTGAAATTAATTCATGCATTAATAATCGTTTTAAAAGACACATTAGTTGTCTAGTATTGAATAGGATCACAGATAGATTACCTAGTTTAACTTTTAATAAAGATTTAATAAATTTACCGTCAGACTTAGAACTTGCTGATCCAGAGTTTAATATATCTAAAGAAATTGATCTTTTATTGGGCTCAGAAATATTTTGGTCGGTGATTAAACAAGGACAGAGGTCACTTGGGCCGAAATTACCTGTACTTCAAAATACGTCATTTGGTTGGGTAGTTACAGGCAATATGTCAATTAATTCTGGTTTTGCTAGTAATTCAATTAATTGCTTAAGTACTTCTTTACGAGACGCTTCCGTGGATAAGCAAATTATAAAGTTTTTTGAACTTGAAGAGGTTTCTAATAAGAAAACAATTTTTTCCGAGCCAGAAAAATATTGCGAAGAGTATTTTGGAAAGACCACTACCAAGGATGAGAAAGGCAGGTATGTAGTGAGTGTACCTTTTAAAGATACGGTTTCGGATTTAGGTAAGTCTAGAGACACTGCGCTGCAACGATTTTATTCATTGGAAAGGAAATTAATTAATAACCCTAGTTTGAAACATGATTACATAGAATTCATGACAGAGTATCTTACATTAAATCATATGTCCGAATATAACGACGAAGGTGAAGAAGAGGAGGGATATTATTGACCTCACCACGCAGTGGTAAAATAAACAAGCCTAACGACTAAATGTCGCACAGTATTTGACGCTTCATGTAAGAGTACATCTGGACTATCACTAAATGACGTACAGTATACAGGACCGACGTTACAGCAGGATATTTTTGATATTTTAGCTAGATTTAGGATTTACGAGTATGTAATGACTGGTGATTTTAGTAAAATGTACCGTCAAATATTAATTAATGAAAACGATCAAAAGTATCATAAAATATTTTGGAGGTCAAATAATGAGGATGAGTTAAAATGTTATAAGTTAAAAACAGTGACATATGGAACCGCGTCAGCTCCCTATTTAGCTGTTAAATGTCTATTTGATATAGCTGAACAAAATAAAAATAATAAAATAATTAGTAATGTAGTGAAACGCGATTTTTATATGGACGATCTGTTGACAGGAGCTAATTCAGAAGATGAGATTTTGTATATTCAAAAAAACGTTTCGAATATGTTAGCTCAATCGGGGTTTGAACTACGTAAGTGGTTGTGCAACAACCAAAATATATTGAATAAATTTCAAGTAAATAGTAATTTAGATGTGAGTATATTAAATATTGGAGATAATGAACCTAACAAGACCCTTGGCATATTTTGGGATGCAAACGGTGATTCAATAAATTATAAAATAAACTTGGACATTTTTACAGTAGAAAGGGTTACTAAGAGAACTATATTATCAATTATTTCCCAAATATATGATCCCTTATCATTGTTAGGGCCTATCATTATTGTCGCGAAATTGCTAGTACAAGAGCTTTGGAAAAATAGACTGGAATGGGACGAAGATTTACCAGAACCATTGCTTAAGGTCTGGGGGGATTTTCAAAATAATATAAATTTAATTAATGACATAAAAATTCCCAGACATGCAGTATGTTCAGAGTATGTGGCTATTGAACTGCACAGTTTTAGCGATGCTTCTACTCGGGCATATGGAGCATGCATTTATTGGCGCTGTGCGATGGCGCCTGGAAAATATGTTTGCGACTTGCTCTGTGCAAAGAGTCGCGTTGCCCCCTTAAAACAGGTAACCCTACCTAGACTAGAGTTGTGTGCTGCACAACTACTTTCGAATTTAGTAAGCAAGGTGATATGTTCCTTGGAAATAACATTTAACAAATATTATTTTTGGTCAGACTCTACTATTACATTGTGTTGGATTCGAGGCGAATCCTCTACCTGGAAAACCTTTGTTGCTAATAGAGTCAGTGAAATTCACTCACTTACAAATAAAAATGACTGGTACCATGTAAGCTCAGGTGACAATCCCGCAGATTTATTATCACAAGGTGCTACACCCGAAGGTCTTATAAATAATGAATTGTGGTGGCACGGTCCCCAGTATCTTTTAAAGGAATATTTCAAAGTTTTCTATGCCTGGTGAAATTCCAGAACAAAAAACTGTATCTTGTACCGTGCTCAAGTCCTGTAATTTATTTGATAGGTTATCACAGGATGATTCAACCTTGTTAGAAATGTTGCATATTTTAGCCCATGCTTTGCGATTTATTAATAATTTAAAAATTAAGGAATATGATCAGAGCAAACGACTAACTCGTGCATTAATGCCAGAAGAACTTGACCGATCCCAAAAAATATTAATAAGGTACGCTCAAATTGGAGCTTTTCCTAAGGAATATGAAAATTTAAAATCAGGTGAACCCATTCCTATGAAAAGTACAATTTTATGCTTAAATCCAGTTTTTATGAATGATCTTATTTGCGTAGGTGGGCGGTTAAAAAAGGCAAATCAGTTAGATGAGAAAAAATACCCACTAATATTACCCAATGGACACGCGTTAGCGGAATATATTCTAGAAGCTGAGCATAAAAGACTGTTGCACTGTGGAGCTCAAGCATTATTATATCCAATTCGTGAACGATATTGGCCGGTTTCTGGTCGCAGCGCATGTAGACAAATTGTTAGAAAGTGCTTAAACTGTTTTAGGGCTAACCCCATGGACAATAGTTATCTGATGGGTAATCTCCCAGAAGTTCGTGTAAATACCTACGGTGTGTTTGAAAATGTCGGTACGGATTATGGTGGTCCTTTTTATATTAAGGATAAAAAGAGTCGCGCCCCCAAACTAGTCAAAGGTTATATTTGTCTCTTTGTTTGTATGTGCACTAAGGCGGTGCATCTTGAACTTGTCTCCGAACTAACCACGGAATGCTTTTTAGCGGCCTTTCAGAGATTTATAGGTAGAAGAGGTATTCCTAAAAATATTTATTCAGACAACGGTACAAATTACGTGGGTGCCAACAGGGAAATTTGTGAAATTTATGAATTTTTAAAGGAAAATTGCGACTACATCGGAACTAAACTAGCAGATAATAGGGTAATGTGGCACTTTATTCCTGCTAAGTCTCCTAATTTCGGAGGGCTTTGGGAAGCTGGGATAAAGAGTACTAAAAAGCATCTTAAACGGGTTATTGGAGCTAAGTATTTAACTCATGAGGAATTCGGTACCTTATTAGTGCAGGTTGAAGGTATCCTAAATTCTCGTCCGCTATGTCCGTAACCGAGGATCCAGAGGACTGCTCCGCTCTCACTCCAGCTCATTTTTTAATTGGTCGTACTATGACCGCCTTACCCGAGTACAACCTTGCTGAGGTAGTTGAAAATCGACTGTCAAAATGGCAACATATCCAAGCAATGGTTCAACACTTTGGGGCCAGGTGGCAGAAGGAGTACCTTTCCGAGCTACAGGTTAGAACTAAATGGAGGAAGAACCATATAAACATTATTAAGGTTGGTTCGTTAGTGCTAATAAAAGACAATAACACTCCAGTATTGCTGTGGCAGCTAGGGCGTGTGACCCACGTGCACAAGGGTAGTGATGACGTTGTAAGGGTTGTTACAATAAAGGTGCGGTCTGGAACAGTAAAAAGAGCTGTTAACCAAATTTGCGTACTTCCGATAGAGACTGGCGAATAATGGTGTGCCTTAATGAAAATATCTATTGTTTTACATGCTGTGTGTAAAAATTTGTAATTAGAGTTAAAAAAACCCATAAGGGTTTAAGATTTTGTAAATTTTTGTAACATTTACTCAAATTTTGTGTATTTGTTTAACGCAGTTTTTTTTGAAAGTCTATACCATTTCCTTTCAAGGCGGGAGCTATGTCAAGGCCCATTTTGCCTTTTGTTAATTTGTAAGTTAAATAAGTTTGGTTCAAAGACAAAAACAGTATGACAACACTGTAACGTTTCGTCAGAGGGTGTCTTTTACCAACATGGCTGACAGTTAGATGTACCTAAAGTTGTTCTCTGTAAAAAGTAAAATAAAACCTATGTTAATACAGTCCACAAAGAGAAGAAGCGTTTTATTTGAAGGGCCTAAACAGAAGTAGTAATTCGATTAGAACTTAGACGAAATGGTTCTGGTATTTAAAAGGTATTTGAACACTAATACCTCAGCTAACAGGTCATTCAGTGATCAGATGTCGAAGGGATCACTCACGTTTTCAAATATAATATATTTACAGTCTATAAGCAGTCCTTACGGCTACCATGTCCGAAAAACTTCAAATCGTCAATCCGATCAAGAGCGATGAGTCGGTTATTCGCGAAGAATGGCACACTTATCACCCCTTTACCAACTCCTTTAATAACAATGACGAAATCGAGATTGTTATCAATCAGCAAGATGTCTTTTTGGATATGAGTGAAGCTCAACTCTACATCGAGGGCACGTTTAAGATGGAAGCAGATGCTGCTGATAAGACCGGTACTTGCGATCTAACCAATAATGTGGGAGCCTTCCTCTTTGACAACATTTCCTATGAAGTCAATGGTAAGGAGATTGAAAAGATTCGAGATCCTGGTATTGTTAGCACAGTTAAAGATATGCTATGTTTAAATGAGCAGGAAAGCCGTGCTCTAGACATAGTCGGATGGAATTGGCCTAGTGGAACTGTTAAGACCTTGGACGAAACTTCTAAAGACTTTAATTTTCGTATACCGCTTTCAATCTTGTTTGGTGTGTTTTAGCTGATTACCACAATGTGCTAATGGGTAAACAGAAAATTAAACTAGTTCGTGCTCGTCATGACGATAACTGCTACAAGTCCACTGGTACTAAGAAAGCAACAATAACTTTTAAAACGGTTGAGTTGAAAGTGAGACATATTTACTCGAGTGATGCAGTGAAATTAAGGCTTTCGGATGAAATTGCAAAGAACAAATCGATATATATTCCGTTTCGAAACTGGGAACTACATGAACTGCCTGCTTTGAGAACGACAAAGCGTGATATTTGGACCGTTAAGACCATGTCTGAGAGAGCCCGATATGTAATTGTATTTTTCATAAAGAAGCGAAAAGATAACTTTGAAGCTGATTGTACCTACTTTGATAATTTAGACATCACCGACGTTAAGTTGCATTTAAATTCGGACGTTTACCCCTATGAGTCGTTAAACCTAAACTTTGCCAATAGACAGTTTGCAGAAGCCTATCAGATGTATACGGACTTTCAAAAAACCTATTTGGGGAAACAACGGTGTGAGCCGCTTTTGGATTTTCTCGCTTTGGCTGGCCGAGCCCTCTTTGTTATTGACTGTTCCAAACAAAATAAAACCCTCAAGAGTAACACTATTGATGTTAAGTTGGAGTTTCAAAGTTCCGAAAACTTCTCGGCTGAGTCACGTGCCTTTTGTATCATTATTCATGACCGACTGCTTGAGTATCAGGCTTTAACAGGTCAAGTACGTGATCTGTTGTAGTCAGTTACTATTCAACCCTCTCAGCACGATGAAGTTTGTTGTGGTGGGCGTTCAAGGATTCAGCGTTCCAGAATTTCAAGCTAAAGAATTGGCTATTTACGATGGAAAGCAACTCAAAAACTATCTTTTTAAACCCACTACACCGATTTATGAGCTGTCCTATGATTGTCAGAAGCAAGCAATGTTTCTATATGGGAACCGACATGGTTTATACTACAATTCTGGTGAATCTGATTACAATGAACTTCACCGCATTATCTACAACGATCTACGGGATGCTGATGTCATCTATGTGAAGGGATATGTAAAGAAGGCCTTTTTACTGGAAACTTTTTCCACGATGAAATATCTTAAGAATATACCCGATATTGTTAATTTAGAATTTACTAGGGACAGTGTTAATGTACCGAAATTATCTCTAAGTAAAACCACTTGTTCTTATCATGGTTTAGAATATTGTACTTGTAGTGCTGAGAATTCAAAAATCTTGTATGAATATATTTATGATTTTTTACCTAAATAAAGAAGTTAAATGGTATTACATGTTTAATTTTATCCTATATTATTCGACTCCTTGAGAAATTTAGGCATTTAGACTTGAGCGCATGGCAAAGTCAGTTGACTTGTCAGTTAGATTAGATGAACATTTTAAAAAAATACGCAAGCTAAAAAGAGACATTAAGTTTTACCAAGAAAAGAAATCTTTGGTTAAAACATTTTTGAAACTTACCATTTAAATTTACCAATGGCTTCCTCCTCCTCCTCATACAGCTGGGATAAGGTGTTTGAATCTCCTTCTAGATGTCCTGATGTTCCAGTTCTTAAGACTAAACCTAACCGAGTTTACGAGATTGATGACTTTATACCTGTCATTTTTACTACGTCAGAAGAGGAACGCAAACAAGTAATTTTGGATACTATTGGTTATGGCAAGATTTCTTTCTCTAGTGATGAATTTGAAGAGTTTTTAAGCACTTTTGATTGTTTCAATACCCATTGGGTAGATATATATATATATATATATATATGATAATTGGACAGTACACGCTAGTGTTTCATCGCAATGGTGATAAGAGAAGTCTCACGTTTGAAGATGCCATATCAGACAAGTATCTATTTAGATGGACGGAGAAGCTAATACACCTATTTGCAAAGCATGTTTATGAATTGCATAAGCTTAATAGTGAATAGTATACTGTTACTAAATAAATAGTTTAACGTCAACCTTTTCTTTGCCGTAACTACGGAAATAAAACACCAATATAAACACAAAATCAAGCATTTATTACTGTGTAAAAAATTAAAAAAGTGACCGAACAGCGGTCTGCAAATAGTAAATCGAGTAAAATAAACAAACAATATAAAAATTGGGTAAACTTGGGTAAAATATACATATAACGTAAATAGGTAAATACATTAAATAGGGCAGATTAGGGTAAACTAAATACAATACTTAAATAACGAAAATAAATTACTAGCGTTGCACAATGCTGCGTGGACGATGTTGTTGGTTCTGAAAATAGGGATAAATAATTAGTACTCAAGTTATATAAAAGACAACTTTATTATTTAGACCAATAGAACTTTAAATTTTAAATACTCACCACCTGTCGAAACGAGTCTTGCTTTTTTCGCTATGGATGTCTGCGTGGTATTCGCTGGTCTTTTGGGAGCTGGGTGTTTCTCCTTCTGATGGCGAAGAAGAGCCCCCTCCGACTTGAAAATTACACTGCAGATGTCGCAGATCTTGACCGCTATGCCACAATCTCCATGACGCTTGAGGTGATCCTTCCTAGTGAATGAGGTGTTGCGCAATTCACATACGAACATTTTCTGTAACACATTAAGATTTGAAAAGAATTTTCGGAAAAACCAATTTGAAAAAAATTGAAAACAGAGTTTGGGAGAAAAATTTTTGGGAAAATGTTTTTGGTAATAAGTTTTGGGAAAAATTTTTGGTAAACCGTTTTTGGAAAAATTTTGGAAATAACTACCTTAACTACCTAACCCTTATCGATTTGAGCAGCCCTCTATAACATACAAAAGTTTCAACCCGCTAGCTTCAAATTTTTTTCACCCTCCAATAAAAATATATAGCAAAAAATTTTACAAGTCCACAAATAAAAAACGAAAAAATGCAAATATCTTAAAAACGGTAAGTTTTATGACGAGAATAAAATAAAAATAACACCCTGTAACGCCCTTATCGATTTGAGCAGCCCTCTATAACATACAAAAGTTTCAACCCGGTAGCTTCAAATTTTTTCCACCCTCCAATAAAAATATATAGCAAAAAATTTTACAAGTCCACAAATAAAAAACGGAAAAAATGCAAATATCTTACACGCGGAAAGTTTTATGAAACAAAGTACTCAAATTGTTGTTTGAAGATTTTGGAAAAAAGGGGTCTTTATTCTACACCCGTACATCCTATTTTCTTTTGAAATCTAAAGGCGAGCGAGAATTTTTGTCAATTTTTTAAACTCAACTTGTAGTTTGAACACAAAAAAAACTAGTTCTATCTTCCACCCAAGTACTCCTAATATCCTACACGTTAATACTAATACGCCACCAAGTAAATCTTATAGGTACTTACCCCGATTTCACAGTACACTCGCTTCACAAAAGAAAAACTCTGATTGTCTAAATTCCAAACACTTTGATACGTACTTTTTCCCCTATCACCTTCACTCTAATACTTCGTGATGCTAACTGTTCGTATCTATTCCCGCTTTACATTAAATTGCATGACCATTGTACATGTACTCCAAATATGCTAATTGCTTAGTCAATATGACTTATCTTCACACCACTTTACTCAGGATAGCACGTACATGTAATACAAATATCATACAAATATAATAATTGCTTCGTCAACGTGCTTAACTTCACACTTACGCTAACCTTGCCTCGTGTGTTAATTATTTAGCTCGCTTGAGTTGTGTATAAAAATATAATTTAATTCACCATTTCTTATACAGAGTGATGTGGAAATTTTGACATCTGATTTTTTGCTGATCACATCCTAGTAAGCTTGCATGTACTAATGCATATTTTTCTGTTATTAAATCAAATAATAATATTCATAATTAATATAATTAATCGAAAATTTACTATACAGGATGATGTAAAAATTGTGAAATCTAATTTTGTACTATCAGTTGAGATTTTTGAAAAATAATTCGATAAATCGAAAGATCTGCTTCGCCACTATCCCCCATGCGAATTTCGTCTCTCCCCCTTCAGCCGTTAGGTCGCTAATCGCAAAACACTATATCTCCGGGACCAAAGGGCCGATCACCGCCATTCTTTTTTTAAACGCCTTCTGACACCGCCCCAAACACGTGACGTATGTTAAATTTTTATTTTGACGTTTGACAAGTGACAGGTGACAGTTGACATATCTTAAATGACAGGTGACAACTGACCACTTTCTTCCCCTGTCTTCTAACGTCATCCTCAACACGTGACCCGCGTCAGTTTTTCATTTTGACGTTTGACAAGTGACAGGTGACAAGTGAAAGGTGACATTTGACATCTGACAAGTGACATTTCTCTTGCTGACGTAAGCTCCACTGACGTAGACTTTGATGACGTACTTGGGTTTGACCCATGCGCAAAGGTGGCCGAGATATGACGTCACGGAATACTGCATCACCTCCCCCGGGGGCGGGGTGATGCAGAACTCCTCTTCTATCCCTAGTGTGCGAGAAAATTAAGGCCAAGGTAAACAAATCCTTAGCCAACAATTACATAAAGCGTTACTTTATGCTAAAGGTAATTTCCTTCAATTTGTTTATGTACAAACAAAGGTAAGGTATAAGAGAAGGTAATATAACCAAGGTAAGATATAAGGTAAGAAACGCGGTTAGACCATGTAGTCAAGGTAAGATATAAGGTAATGCATAAGATAAGATGGGTATAAGGTAATGTATAAGGTAAGATATAACGCGCCTAGGTAACGTAATAATATATTTAGGAAGCTGTGGAAATACTTCCCCCTTCTTAAGGATTCCATAGAACCAAGGTATGGTTTTAAATCCTTTACATGCCATCTTCCTGCTTTGGATCCGTCAATATGTTTAAATTCGTAAACCAAAGACGAAAGTTTTTTATGCAAGACAGATAAAATATTTTTAGGACAAAGTTTTGCAGAAAATTTATTCGGAGCACTAGACAGTATTTTGTTTGGACGCCAAACCCTGTCGCCAACTAGAAAACTAACATATCGTTTTCGGAGATTATACGACTTCGCAGTCCTCTCATAAGCGGTATGAAGTTTCTGACGTACTTCCTGGAATAAACTGCGAAACTCAGCACAAGACTCTGCATATGTATTTCAGTCGCCACAATTAAAACTGATTCATCAGAAGGAACCTGATTATAGTCATCGCCCGAGAGGGGTATATGCCTTCCACAATTCAAATAAGCAGGAGGAATGCCTGTCACTTCATGGACAGCAGTATTAATACCCTGTCTGATCTCAGAAATATGCAAATTCCAATCATCGTGCTTGTCAACATAACAACGAATAGCAGTAGTGATAGTCTTATTTGTTCTCTCCGCAAAATTACATTGTGGTGAATAGAAGGGAATATACCAATATTTAACTTTATATTTTGCACAAAGATCTTGAAAGTTGAGACTAATAAAGTTAGTAGCATTGTCACAGATAATATATTGAGGAACTCCAAAGATAAGAAACACATCATTCTCCAAATGATTAACTATAACGGGAGACTTCGAATGTCTAACAGTAAAAATGAGGGTGTATTTAGAAAACCAGTCTTAAGTAAGTAAAAGCCACTCATGACCCCTTTTACTTCTAGGAAATGGACCAATAAGATAAATATACAAAATCTGAAATGGACGATCAACAATTTTGTCTTTCCCCATGGTACCAATCCTGGCAGAATTTGAGTGTTTTTGAGCACCACATACCAGACATTTGCGTACAAATTTTAGCACGTCAGATCTCATATGAGGCCAATAGTATGATTCTTGTGCTCTAAACAATGTTTTGCGAAAACTGAAATGTGCGCATGTGGATTATGGCAAGATTCAAGAATTTTGGTTCTTTGTGATTTTGGAACTAGTAACACATTAAACACATATGTTGATTGACAAGGAATCAGCTTGTAAACAGTACCATTCTCGACCTTCCATTGCGGATATTTATCAGGAAAAAAAGTATTTTTCACGCAAAGAAGGATACCAAGAGTAGTGTAACTATGGGAACTCTGTGTCTCCCCCCACCACCACTATGGCGTCACATGACCTTGACCTTGACCGGAAAAGAGTGCATCTGTTCTTTTGTGACGTCACATGACCTTGACCTTGACAGCAAAAGAGTGCAGCTGTTCTTTTGTGACGTCACTTGACCTTGGTCGCACAGGTATTCTATTAGGACAATGACCTTAATGGTGCACTTGTGTGATTGTTATTTGACCTTGGCCGATAGTTTGGCCTTGAGCAATATCTTGGTATTGAAAAATAAGTTGGCCTTGAGCAAGAACTTGGCCTTGAACACGAGCAGCTGTTTATTTTTTTGCTGATGACCAGGTGTACGACGCTTGTTTCAAGGTTACATTTGTGATGCATGTTTTCAAGGTCGTCGGATCCTTTTTGACACTGACCGTGAGAAAGAGTGCAAGTGTTCTTTTGTGGTCTTGTGTTATAAATATGTAGGGGGAGATAAGCTGCTCATTCTGAATTTTGGTATCTAAAGTGTAAGCTCGAGTCTCCATTATCGAAAATGAATATATACCTATGCGAAAAGTGTGGTGCATCTTTTAGTCGTACTTACAATATGTCGCGACATCAAAAACAATCTTGTTTGGCTAGATTCGATAATAATGTAGAAGCCAAGCGGCCAAGAGTTGGTGGTGCAGCAACAACGTCTGCTATGCCAACTTGCGTTGTGTGTGATGTAAACGTTCCCAAAAATCAGATGTTAGCTCATCAAAGAACATTGCAACACAAAAGTAAATCTTGTGTTAGAGTTTCCGATGGTGTTGAGCTAGTAGAAAGTGCCTTTAAAAATAGAATTGCATCATATCGCATAAGCAGCGGTAATGAGCATGTAGACTACTCATTATTTTTTGAAGAAATCAGACCAAAGGTAGTGTGTTTGATTAATGATGTACTACAAGTTAATCAATCGTTAAAAATAAACATGGTTGTTGTTGGGCGATATTTTTTACCTTCGCAGGACACATTTAGTGATTTCAATACGGTCAACGAAGTAGTCACCATTGGAAGTAATCTGGATGCTGTTTACAATACCTTTGCAAAGGCAATGAAAGTTCAATCCACGGAATTTCAGGAGAAAGATTCAGGTATGATAAAATTTTTAAAAAACCGTAGTGGAACAAACCTTACATTCATTATAAAATGATATATTTAATAAGAAGTTTACAAAATATCCATTTTTGTTTTTCAGGTTGGGCTTTGGAAAGAATACTATATTTTGCAAGTGAATTAAGTTGCCAAGGGTCATCGATCGTAAGATCGTATATTAAGTTGCCAAGGGTCATCGATCTGAAGAAAGCAGTTGTGAACGTGATGAACCAGGACGAGTGTTGTTTTGCTTGGGCCATAATGTCAGCATTGTTTCCAGCAGTCAATAAGCGCACACAAGTTACATCCTACCCCCATTATTCAACAGTATTAAATTTAACAGGTATAAATTTTCCAGTTGAATTACGTGATATTTCAAAATTTGAGGAGTTAAATAACATTTCGGTTAATGTATATGGTTTAGAGTCAAGTTTTGAAAACAATCAAATTAAATATGAGGTTGTCGGTCGGTATCTTAACGGTAAGATATGCTTCTAAAAAGCTCCAAAAGCATGTAAATTTGTTGCTTATATCAAAAGATTGTAATATTAAAGATGACGATACTGATGATGGTAAACACATTTGTGGTGCAATTTGTAAAAAAATGCATTACTGATGGATAAGTGATTTGTCCCGTTTAGTTTCCAGCCAAATTTCGCAACATCATGACAAATTATACTTTTGTGCTGGTTGTCTTATCTATTGCCACTCACCGTCAGCTTTAATGTTACATCAGGAAAACGATTGTAAACATATCTTTACGTTGACATCTTCAACAGATATAAAAGTAGATAAATTTGGCAAAGGTGTGCCGGAAAATATTTTAAAATTTGAGTGTATCGAAATGCAAATGAGAGGGCCTTTCGTGGTTTACGCCGATTTTGAATCTGTTCTAAAACCAGTCGAAACAGTAGACCCAGATCCCCAAAATTCTTACACACTTAGAGGTATAAAACATGAGCCATACTCTTTCGCATACCTAATAAAATGTTCCTTTAATGATTCAGTTTCCAAATTTGAGCTATATCGTGGTAATCATGCAGCAAAAATTTTTGTTGATTGCATTGAGACCGATCTAAGACATCTCTATAATACATATTTAAAAGATATCGTACCTATGGCTAAACTAACACCTGACGAGCAAAAAGATTTTAATAACGCTAAAATTTGCAGTATCTGCGAACGTCCTTTCGGCGACTTAAAAGAGAAAGTAAAAGACCACTGCCACATAACGGGTAAAAAGAGACCGGGAGTCGCACATTCCATATGTAATTTAAATTATAAATTACCCAACTTTGTCCCCATAATATTTCATAATTTAAGCGGTTATGACAGCCATATGTTTTAAAAGAGTTATATAGGTATGGGGATAAAATTGATGTTATAGCTCAAAGTAAAGAGAAATATATATCGTTTACAAAGAGCATTTACATCCATGATTATGTGGATCGAAAAACGGGACAAATGAAAAGAAAAAACTTAAAGCTTCGATTTATTGATAGTTTTAAATTTTTATCAACATCGTTGGAAAATTTAGGCAATGGGTTAAGTATAGACGAATTTAAGGAAACGCGAAAGCATTTTGTAAATGATGATGAATATAATTTAATGCGTCAGAAAGGTGTTTTTCCATATAGTTATGTCGATTCTGTGGAAAAAATGAATAACCCAAATCTTCCAAATAAAAATCAGTTTTATGATCAGTTGCGTGAAGAACACATAAGCGATGCATGTTATGAAAGGGCCAAAGAGGATTGGCGCGTGTTCAATTATAAGAATTTGGGGGATTATTCCGATTTATACCTAAAATCAGATGTACTATTGTTATGTGATGTTTTCGAACAGTTTCGCGATACCTGTTTGAATGTATATAAATTGGGACCTGCGCAGTATTATACCGTTCCAAGTTTATCTTTTGATTGTATGTTGCGCATGACTAAGGTAGAGTTGGAGCTTTTGTCAGATATAGATAAAATTCATTTTTTTCAAAAAGGTATTCCCGTAGGTATAAGTCAGTGTACGGAAAGGAAGCATATTGTCAATAACTACCATTAACCAAACTTTGATCCTACTAAACCCTCTTCATATATTACTTATTTGGATGCTACAAATTTGTACGGTCATAGCATGTCCCAATCATTACCATTTGGCTGTTTTAAATGGCTTTCAGAACGTGAAATTTTGGATTTAAATATTATGGATGTGGATGACGATAGTCTACAAGGTTATGTTTTGGAAGTGGATATCCATTATCCGACAGAACTGCATGATGCACATTCAGATCTTCCATTTTCAGTGGAAAACATCACACCACCAAGTGAAAAAGCCAAATTATCAAAATTAATCCCGAATTGAAACGACAAGAAGAAATATGTTGTTCATTAAAGAACTCTAAAACAAGCCATTAATAATGGCCTAATGGTAATGTGAACACACAGAATTCTAAAATTTAATCAATCAAAGTGGCTAAAAAAATATATCCATTTTAATACACAGTTACGAAATGCGGCAACAACAAAAGTTGGTAAAGATCTCTTTAAATTAATCATAAATGCTATTTTTGGAAAAACTATGGAAAACGTTGAAAAGCGAAAAGATATTAAATTAATAAGTCACTGGGAAAATACGAGAGGTAAAGCTGGAGCTAGAGCATTAATTGCTCCACCCAATTTCAATAGTCGATCTATATTTTCCGAAAATTTTATCGCCGCTCATATTGACAAATTGAAAATAATTTACAATGCACCAATATATATTGGGTTTTCCATTTTGGACATTTCGAAAACCGTAATTTATGATTTTTTCTATAATTTTATTAAGCAAAAGTTTGGTAGTAACGCTTCTTTGCTCTACACTGACACCGATTCGCTTATATTAAAAGTCTTTAAAGATGATTTTTATCGTGTAATAGCTGAAAATCCGGATAAATTCGACACATCCAATTACCCCGAAAATAATTCGTTTAATGTAGTGAAAAGTAATTCGGTGCACGGTAAGATGAAAGATGAATTCCCTTGTGACCCGATAGCTGCTTTTTATGGTACCGGAGCTAAAGCTTACTATATAAAGTCATTAAATGCTGAGTTAAAGAAAGCGAAAGGTATTAAAAAATCGGTCATCGAAAAGGAACTTCATCTAGATGATTACCGAAAAATCGTCGAGCAGGGAGGTTTAATTTTTAGAAAAATGAAGTCATTTCGGAGTATATTACACGATGTATATACACAAATAATAAATACAGTCGCTCTAACACATAATGATGACAAACGCTATATTATCCCGTCAACAACCAAAACTCTGCCTTGGGGTCATGCCGATTTTGATTTCTATAATACAGAACCTGATGATAATTTAGAATATTTGCTTAACATTATTAAATCATTTAGCTAGAAACTGGAAAGTTGATACCTGTTAGGAAATATAATAGTTATAGTCTATAAATATGGTTTGTCTTGATCAGATAACCTTGAAGCACAAACAACGACAGAAGTGAGGACAAACGGTTACCTTCAAAATATGTCCTTGAATTGTTGCTTAAACGTAGACCGTAACCTTGTAAGTTGAAAGAACTTGTTTGGCCTCCAAAGCATCAACCGTCAGATAGAGTGGGGGAATTTATGGTGGGGTGATAAGTATAAATGTGACTTGCTAGGCAGAGCATTTCATAGTTCGCTAGAACAGTTCGTCAAGTAAATACATTTGTCAGTTTAGTGCAGTGAGTTATTTAGAAAAATGAATTCCGGTAGTGAGTCGTTGGATGGAAGTATACAAGCAGAGTTGATGGGGCAGGAAGTTATTGACCTGCTGACCCCAGGTGTCTTCGAAGAATGGCACAACGACGAAGTGCTAAATGCTGCGTTTGTGGAAGAAGAAGTAGACGCGAAAAAGGAAACAGTTAATTCGGCGGTTGACTACGTCAGCAAGTGGACTGAGGAGGATGGAGGCCGAATTAACATTATAAGTGATGTGGTAATCAAGAAGGCGAGGCGAGTAGGTATACTTGGCCGGTGCAGATTGCACCCCCCACCACTTTTTTGATTGGTCGACCCCCCACCCAATCAAACCCAAGCCCCGCCTCCGGTGGGGGGTCGACCAATCAAAAAAGTGGTGGGGGTGCAATCTGCACCGGCCAATGTCCTCTAGCCCCGCCCCAAGCACCGGATTGGCCGACCCCCCACCCAAGCCCCGCCTCCAAGCACCGGGAGGCGGGGCTTAGGTGGTAGGTCGACCAATAAAAAAAGTGATGGGGGGTGTCAATCTTCACCGGTCAGCCCCACTCCAAACTATGCATAGGAGGGATAGGAGAGAAGGGATTGTAGTCTAAGAGCATTCGCGTATTAGTCGCATCTTTAGTACCACTGCAGCACTGTCACAACATACTAATAATATTTAGTGTTATGGATCTGTGCGGTATTTGCAACTCTGAAATTAGTATATTCTTTCATAAAGCTATAAACTTAGCTAGACTGCATTTATTAGAAGAATACGCAGAGTTGCAACATCAATACTTTGAAGATCGTACGAGTTTTAAATATTGGGAAGATTATTACGCATACTATTTTAATAATTATCATGTGAATTTTCAAAAGTGTATTAATGGAATTATGATGTGTGACACATTTACCGAACGATCTGTGTGCATTAATGTTGTTGTAGAGCAACTACATCGTTTGGGATATGGAGAACTATTTCCAGTAACACTTGTTCATAAATTCTTGAGAAAAGAAAAGACAATTGAAGAAGTAAATGACGACCTAACTTGTGTAATAGTTAACAAGTATTTTAATAAATGGTAATGACTTGTAAAAAACAGTGCTAAATATGTGTAATTATTGTGTCAGTAAAGCTGGTGATATAATATACAATTTTAGTTTTCATCGAAAATTAAAAAAGATTATTAATATAGCTAAATATGTATCGTTAAGAACAATTTCTCATAACATAGTTCATGAAGAATTGTATGCAGTATGCAGAACTCAATTTCGAAAGGTATATGAGAATTCAGTAATGGAAGGTAGATTACACACAACCGCTCAGAGTAGTGGTCTTGATGTATTATGTGCTGCAACAGGGATTAGAAATTTAATCATATCACTAAACCAATTTACATTGAAATGTTAGTGATTATTCCATAAATTTGGTTAATGATGATCAGCGTTATTTTACCCCCTCCCTCAACTGTGAAAAGGTGGGGGAAAAGATATATAATATATTGATTGAAAGGAAGCTTCACATTTCATTTATACCTTAAACTTCTAAAGAGTCTTTAGCTTAAATAAAATGGATAATTATATTTACGATGAAATACTTGAAAAGCTAGAAATATCGGATTTGTTGAAGCTTTATGAATGCTCTGCAACTAATTTATTAGTAGTTGACTATCTGAATAGAAGGCTTATTGATTGGAAGCGTATATCCAAATTTGAAGGGTTGTCTGAAAAATGTATGGAAGAATTTCAAGACAAAGTTATGTGGGAGAGAATTTCTCACAGTCAAAAACTATCTGAAGAGTTCATAAGAAAATTTCAAGATAAAGTTAACTGGAAATGGATATCTGCATATCAGAAACTAAGTGAAGACTTTATAGAAGAATTCCAAGACAAAGTTAATTGGAAGCGGATTTCCCGTTCCCAAAATCTGTCTGAAGATTTTATAAGGAAGTTTCAAGATAAAGTAAATTGGAAATGGATCTCTCTTTGTCAAAATAAATATCAAGGTTTGTCTGAAAAGTTTATAGAAGAATTTCAAAACAGAGTTGACTGGGAATGGCTTTCTCCTTGCCAAAATCTATCTGAAGACTTCATAAGAAAATTTCAAAATAGGGTTAATTGGAAATGGATCTCTGCTAATCAAGACCTTACTGAAAAGTTTATAGAAGAATTTCAAGATAGAGTTGACTGGAAACGAATATCACGTTGTCAAGATCTATCTGAAGACTTTAGAAGGAAATTTCAAGATAAGATTAACTTGAAACAGATTTCTGGACGTCACAACATGTTTGAATTTTCTATAAGCGTCTAAGAGGGAAAGAATTATTTATTAATTTGTTTATTGTTTATATCAATATTGTAAAACTATGTTTTCATTTAAGTGAAAAATATCTGGTTAATAAAACACCTTAATACAATTTATTATGTTTTATTTATCATCCATTAAAAAATGATTATACAAATTTAAAACATTAGTTAAGGCGCAGATGCAATAGTCTTTTGCATGATAAAAACAATGTGGTTGATCAGCTTGTATAGTTGGATGATTATCCAATTCAATAACAGGTTTGTGACTATATTTGCGAATGATGTCAGCCTTCTCCTTTCCTTTTACGTACACCAAATCACTTTTGAGTGTTAAATATTTAATAATATCGGAAAATTTGTGTAGCGGTGTAAATCCTTCGTTCCATGGAATGCAGTGATGATTTTTCATCACCCATATAGCCTGTTTATGCAAATCTGGTGGTAGTAGATCCATTTGAAATGGTCGCTTAAAAATATAATGTGTGATATGATGTCCATCATATGCTGCTAGCTCCTTTGTAATAAACTCATTATTTTCTATTTTAAATCCTTGAATATCAATAACAGTATTCATAGTTAAATCTTCAAATACTTAAACTTTCTAAACATCCTTCTGCTTAAACAATAGCTATCAATTAATTGCTTTAGCTTATTTAATTCTTTAATGTGTTTGGCTAAGAGTTTTGAATATTGCGTGTTCATAACTATCTACCGAATACTAAAAATCGCATATGAAATAAACGTATTATATAGAAATAATTGCGCATGCCTATTAAAGCTGTTTAACACTTTTGGTTAGTGGATTATAACTAAATATTTTATCATGTAACACAAGACAGTAAGCAGAAACATCATCTTGAAGGTCACTGTGTAATTCGAATTCTACTCTCATAACAATTGGACCACTTTCAATCGAATCTTTTTGATGTGAACAGTCAATATAGGTGATAGGCGCATAATCTTTAAATTCCTCTGGGGAAAAAATTGGTTCGGGTGATAGGCCATAGTATGATTTTTGAAATTGTGAAAACATATCATATAATAATGAATACTTATTTTTATCAAAATCTAAAAAAAGGTCATTATATGGATACCTTTCTGAATTTAAATATACTTTAATGTTTCGTAATTTAATATCAGTAAATCTGCTCATATCTGTTGTAACTTTATCTCGCAAATTTTTTTGAAAACATAGTGCTACATGGCGAGGTGTATTCACCTTAGTCGAAGTTCTGACAGGCCAGTTGTGACGACTTGTTTTTGTTAATTCCGGATATTCTATTAATTCCCAACTTCTAAATGCAATTAATATGTTTGTATTTCTATCAATAAGTTTCGTAAGAGCTAATTCTTGTGGGATAGCTACTGATATGTGAGGCACATTCCAAGTTAGTTTGGTAAGTTCAATTTTGGGATTTTCATTCCCATTAGTATTTATTGTAGCATTTTTGTCCGAATTGTCTCGAATTAAAATAAGTTCTTGCTTTGAATTCAGTATTATTTTTTTATAATCTTCAAAAAAACCCATTAAAAATTTAAGTGGGATACAAACGCTAAATAACCCTGTAGCAGAATCGACTACCTTGGAAGCTTCTCCCGGAAACCAGCCGGCATTTTTTAATTTGTTGCACTCGTTTTTGTTATACGATAAATACCCTTTCATTGTTGAAGTTAAACCAACATCTCTAACCGAGTCTACCGTAATGCCATTTAACTGATAACGTATTTCCTTAAAAAGAAAAGCTATCCCGTTATTAACAAGTTTTAATGTTGTTGAAACTTTCCCATCTTCTTTAGTTAATTTACCCTCTATGTGAAGAAAGCTTTCGGAAGGAAGCGTATATTTTTCTACTTCATGAATAGGAATGATAATTTCATCATTATTCCCCAATTTTGATGGTAAATATGGTTCGTAAGTATGAAATTCTGAATGTGTGATTGAATTGTCTATGTTAATATTTTGTGATACATTTAGGATATCCATGTTATACTAATATCTTTAAACCCAGGGATTTAAGAAAAATTTTGTTTTCACGTGTTATCCGTTGTGTGTTTGGCTTTCTACTAATCTTAAATTTTAAATGTTTGTTCTTCTTATACCTTTTAACATTATTGTTTTTGAATAATTTATCACATTCTAAGACATTCCTATTATATAGTATAACCATTATAGTTGTTTTATATGTAATCTAATTGTAACAATTTCGTTTCGAAAATTAACAAGTTTTAAGTTTTGATCTATTATTTTTACAGTAAGTTTATCTATTACGTTAACAGTAACAGGAAAATAAATAATATTTTGAGGACTTTCTATAATTTTAAAGCCCGGACTAACATTAGGAAAGAATTGATGAATAATGTGCACTGGCTTTCCGTTCAGATAGGATCCTTCAGCGATACTGCAATCAATACTTAAAGAATTGACTTTTATAATCTCTGCAGGATTTTCTGACATTCTTGGATTTCCATCACCAGGAATAGTGCCCTCTTGAAACCCTAAAAGTGTACCTATTGTTCCCTCCTTGAAAATAATATCTGTAGTGGATTTAATCAATGATTTTAGTGTGTTGTTATTTGCATAAAGGTGAAATGAAATACCTTTCTTTTCAAACTGGTTTTGTAAATATTTATTAATATCATCTATTTCATAACTTCCTGGTGGAATTTGTAAAAACTCATTATTTTTTCCAAAATAAACTTTATTATTTGTTTCATCTATATTTGGTATGGCATTAAAAGTTTCAAAATTTGTGAGTCCGACAACATATGAGGAGTTAGAATCTAAGTAGATTGGAGGATGAAATACTGACTGTAATACAGCGGAATCACCAGAAAGAGCAATAGTAAACGACATGATGATTTCGAGTGGAATAAAATATAACCATAATTACACATTATTATAAATAAATTGTAAACATAACTGGCCGCATGTAAAAGTGTCAAAAGACTGATATCTATTGTAGTTGTATTTTACGTTATTATGGCTACCATCGCTAAAAAAATAAGTTATAACTTCCTTTGGTGGTCTAAGGTTACCGAAACTATCAAAGTAATTTATATGATTATTTCTTTTAATATAGGCTGTCCAATGTGTACCTTCTCCCCTATTGTCATCCAAATTAATAATACCCGTTTCACATTTTTTGATTTTGGTTGGTAAATTTGTTCTCATAAAAACTCCTCTAAAATTCGGCAGTTTTAGCAATTTTGCATATTTGATTAAATCAAAATTTGTTAAAGGTTTGCGAGGTAGCAGTTTTAACAGTTTTTTGGATATGGTTTTAAATATAAACCACACCCTTTCTTATAAGGTTTTAAATAAAGTCCTTTCCCTACCGATATTTTCTCCATAATCCTATTGTGTCTCTTTTCTTCTTCTAATTTTTTTTGCGCGTTTTTAGCTGAATTTACTGCTTGTGCAATACCAGCAGCGCCGCCACTCAAAGCTCCTAAAGCAGATAATCCAGCAAAAAGTGGTATTAATGGTAAAATTCCTCCAGTTTTTGGAATTGGAATGATTCTTTGCTTAGGTTCTATAACTTTTAATTTCCCCCTTTTAATGGATGACAAAGCTGCGCTAACAGCATTTTTTATATTATTAAACTTCTTACCGATGATACCTTTACGCGCTTTTTTAACAGCATTATTAAAAGTTATCTGACCGCCTTTCTTACGCTTTTGTTTTCTTTTTCTCCTCAAACCCATACCCAATTTTGTTTTAGCTTTCATTATTCCAGTCACAACCAATGAAGATAACTTTTCACCTATACTAAAATTTTTGTCTTTGAATCGTTTAAAAGCTTTATTGGCTAAAGCCTGATCTGCTTTATGTCTTTGATCTAAATTAGAATATGTTGAATATGCTATATCGTGTTCTTTACAAGCTTCATCTAACTGATTAATACCTTTATCACCTCGAGCAAGCCTATTCTTTAATTTTGTACCAGGACCGCAAAACTTGTATGAAGGTAAATGAAGTTCTATGGGTAATTTATCTATCAAGGTGTTAACCACACCCCTACCTTTCTTCTTAACACTCTTAGCGCGACTGCTACTTAAAGTAATATGTTTAACCATTATATATAAAATGAGTAATATTTTGTAATGTTCTTATTTAAATAGTGATGTTGAAAGGATGAAGATTAAAAAGCAAAATATCTCTTTACCAATAAAAAATTTTGAGTTTACTCAAGATACGTATAGAAAACATGGTGAATTATTTGGTGGAAGTTGTAAACGCTGTTTAATTGTAGGTCCCTCAGGCTGTGGAAAAACTAACGTAATAATTTCGCTTCTGACAGAAGTTAATGGTTTAAGATTTGAAAATGTATATGTTTATTCGAAATCACTGTACCAACCCAAATATGAATATTTAAGAACCCTTTTAACTCCGCTAAAATTCATAGGTTATTTTGAGTCATCAAATGCTGAGGACATTGTACCACCTAATGACATAAAATCAAATTCTGTTATTGTATTTGATGATATTGTTTGTTGTGACCAAACACTTATGAGAGATTATTTTTGTTTTGGACGACATAAAAATACCGATTGTTTTTATTTATGTCAGACATATTCTTCTATTCCTAAACAGTTAATAAGAGATAACGCTAATTTGCTTGTTATCTTTCAACAGGATGCCACCAAATTAAAACATATATATAACGACCATGTGAACAGTGATATGTCATTTCAAGAATTTAAAGATATGTGCGCTTTATGTTGGCAAAAGTATTATGCTTTCATCGTAATTGATAAAGATTGTCCGTTAAATGATGGGCGTTATAGAAAAGGATTTGATAATTTTATTTTTCTTTAGAGTATATAACAGTTTACTAAAATTTTTGGTATTCAGTAAACATCATAACTTTCATAAAGATGGATGAAAGAACAATTAAAGAGTTAATAAAAACGAGAAAGGATGTTAAACAAAAATATAATGCTTTAAAATCAGATATTGCTGAGACTGAATTTCGTAAGGAAAAAGAATTCAAACCGATCACTCAACCTTTACGGGAATTAATTAAAACCATTAAAACGGAAGCGCACATAAAACCTGACATTTCCTCAGTACCATTGTTTTCTACGCCACAAAAAAAGGAAATAACCAAAAGAAAATCTAATATTTACCAAAGATATCTGCCATATGATGTACCATCGTTTTTACAAAATGAAGAAGTTTTTGAGACTAGTGATGATGCATTCTTAGATGATAACGGATCTTTGTTAAGACCGAGATTAAGCTCTACAGTTAGAGAAAATCAAGATGAATCAACCTTGCAACCTACACTAGAAGATACAAGACGCGAAATTTTAGAACTAACTAGATTGCCATCCTACAATGAATATCTTGAAGCATTTCACCCACTAGTAAGAGCTTTTGTTGATGCGTCAGTTAAAGGCGAGCGAGATCTGGATAACACACACGGTTTAAGACATGATGCCGATGCTGAAAAATGGCAAATTGGAGACAGTTTGCTTGATTTTGATAAAGAGAATATTAAAGTTAAAAATGTGGCATATAATGGTACCCCTGGACTATATGAACTTTTGTTTTTTCAAGATCCCAAAGGTTTCACCTCGAACGATCTTAAAAACTATATGGATATTTTGACACGAACTAATGCTTACAGGAGAAATTATGATGCTAATGACCAAATTCAAGGCACCACTGATCCAAAGTATCTTACAATTATTAAACCATACTTAATAGAAAACAAAATTATTAAACCGAGAAGTACTTCCAGCACTTCAAGTATCACTAGCGTCTCTAGCCTGGAGAGATTGCAACCCCCTCAAACGCGTCAAAGAACAACAAGACTTGGTTCAAAAAAGGGGGGAGCTATGTTAAATTTATCAAAAAAGAAATTAGATTATGTATATTATGACGATCTAAACCAAATCATAGATAGATTGAAATTGTTGATGTCATCGCAAATGGCTGGACATACTGGTCATCAAAATGAAATAATATCGATTTTAGAAGAATTAAGGGAAGCAAAAATAATTGGATAAATACTTAACATAATTGAAGTATTGTTTATTGTACCGTTGACTGCTAAGATGTCTATTGATAAGTTTGGCTCCCACATATTTGGGAGGGATAATATAAACAGTAACTTGTTGCCCAATTTTAGTAGGGAAAATGTTTTAAAAATTGTTGATATCAGTGATGTGAAATTATATTATAATTTGGTGTTACCTTTTATGGGAAATTACAATCTCTCAGATGGAGTTTACCAACTTTTACAAGACAAAAGAATTAATTATATTTTTCCTATAGAATCTGCTACAATAATTGGGGCAGAGTATCCAAAAAAATATATGTTTCTTAAAATTAATGGAAAAAAAGTTATTAACCCTGTCGGATTAAAACTAAAGAAAGGGGATGTTCTTTCTTTTCATCGTCCTGAAAGTAGCCATTTAGAAGATTTTTATGGGGAATTGTTAATAAAATGCAGTGTAGAAATAGAAAAATAAACATTTAGAAGTCATGAGTAAACAAACTAACATCAAGGAAGAAGTTGTTAATGAATTGCATAAACCGGCTAGAAAAAATTTTAAGCGTCGACGTGTAATAATTAAAGGATTAAATGACTTATGGCAAGCTGATTTGGTGGAGATGCTACCCTATGCAAAATTTAATAAAGGATATCGATATATTTTAGTAGTAATAAACACTTTTTCAAAATATGTCTGGACTCAACCTGTTAAAAGAAAAACTGCGCAAGACGTAACTTCGGCCATGGCTAATATTTTAAAAGTAGTTAATAATATTCCAAAAAACCTTCAAACCGATATGGGAAAAGAATTTTTTAATAAGGATTTTAAAGAGTTGATGAATAGATATAAAATTAATCACTATAGCACATTCTCAAATTTAAAAGCAAGTATTGTGGAAAGAGTAAATAGAACATTAAAAAATCATATGTGGAAAAATTTTAGCTTACAGGGAAATTACAAACGGGTAGAGATTTTAAACGATATTGTGTTAAGGTATAATAATTCAAAGCATAAAACAATTGGGTTAGCACCTGATAAAGTTAATAAAAATAATGAAAAGGAGATTCTAAAACATATTTACACTTTTCCAAAAATCCTTGATCCCAGAAATCCAAAATATAAAAAAGGTGATTTTGTTCGAATAAGTAAATACAGAGAGGCATTTCGAAAAGGGTATACCCCAAATTGGTCTAATGAAGTTTTCCAAGTTAAAGAAATAAAATTAACTAACCCTAGAGTATATTTACTGAAAGATGAAAAAAATATTGATATTCAAGGAGGTTTTTATGAAGAGGAGTTGCAAAAAGTGAAACATCCTGATGTATATCTAGTTGAAAAAGTATTAAGACGAAAAGGAGACAAAGTTTATGTTAAATGGTTAGGAATGGATAAGTCACACAATTCTTGGATTCCGAAAACTGAAATACTAAAATAATATATACTTGTTATAGCTGTAATTCCTAAATATGAAATAAAACACACTACATTTATATAACTGTTTTTATTTTTATCTATTGGTTACATGTGAAACGTTTATAATAAATTTTATCTCGATGCTCCATAGTTAAAACTTTATTTAAAATTGCGGCAAGGCGTTCAATTCTTCTTTGAAAATGGAATCGATCCCTAGCCAATTGTTCATACATATTCTCTCTAGCTTGTCTATAAGCGAAACTCCAAGCGATTATTGTATGAACCTCGTTTATCTTCTCATTGAACTGCACTTTCTTCATATCTTTAAAATTGTTTGATTTTGCGTTCAAGAATGGTTGGATGTGAAGTAGCTAATTCCAGAATTCCGCAAATATTTTCACTAGTGTTTTCCTGCGCAGCTAATACTTCAAATATTTTATTTGCAATGTCACCTTCACAATTTGCATAATTGTTTTTAAAGACTGAAAAGTATTGATTAAATTGTTGATTTTTAAAAAGAGTTAATCTTTTTTCTATCATTGAAATTAACTGCCACAAATTGCAAACTGTTTCTCTCCCTAGATAGATGTAAAATCCATTTTTCGTAATTTTCAGGAGATTTTGGTCTCGAATTTTTTCAAAGTGTAATCCAATTTTTCCAATCTCTAAAGATTCACAATATGATTCTGATGAAAATAGGTTACTGGTTATTACACCTTGATAAAAGAGGATTCCCCTCCACTCATTTTCACTTAAAAGAATTGAAATTCCTTTATTTCCCGACAGCTTCATACACGGGTTAAAATCTTCGACACTTAAACCAATGCATATAAATTTATTGATAGATTTATTTAAAGGATGAAACCACTGTTGAAAAACACTTGTGTTTTTAAAATCACTATCACTACTAGAATTGAAAATGTTGTTTGAAGTTAAACTTGGAGAAAATGCTTCACTATTATATGAATTTACTTTATTAGGGTGAATAGTGTTCGGAGTATTCATGTTTATACTTCTAACTTTAACGTCGCAACTACTGTCCAGTTCAGATATATTTACTCTTTTATACCCTATTTCCCCCTCCATCCGGAGGGATCTCCCACTACATATCATTTACTTTTATTGTAATTGATTATTAGTGTAAAAATTTATATATTTTCCACAAGAAAAATGATGTAAATAAATACATTACAAAAATTAAGATGAAACATGAAAGGGTTACGTATAAAATGGTAAAATATTCACAAGTAAACTCACTTTGTTGTGACAGTACATTCCATTCTGAATTAATTATAGTTTTATTAGGATACAGGTATTTTATCTTAAAATATCTTGTTGAAGATATATACTTATCATCGAGTTGGTGATACCACATGGTACTACCATTTATATTAGTTATTTTCATTACATAACAACATTCAGGTTTAATATCTGATTTATTTGTATTAATACAAATCTCAGCAAAGTGAGTTTTCGGAACATACTTAACATATATTATATTCCCTATTAGAGCAGACAACACTAACACAGTATTAACAATCATTTTCTGCAACGAGTACCTAACAACTGACCTGCAACTATTATAGTTTTTTATTATATATAAAATAATTTTTTATAAATTACATTATTCATCTTTGTTAACAGTATCAATAGCTTTACACAATTCATGTAACGATATGTCATGGTGACCCCAAGCTAAAGTTTTACTACTCCCAGGAATTAAATATCGTTTATCATCATCAGCAGTCAAAGCCAATTTATGAATTAATTCAGTATATATAGTATGCGAATGTGATCTAAAGGCATACATTGTGCAATACACTTTAGAATTTTGTTCAATTACGTTTATATAATCTGTAATTGTTAGTTGCTTTTGAATAGACGAACGACAAACACCTTTAGCTTTTTTAAGAATACTACTTTTTGTTTCAACACAATACGCTTTCGCACCAGTCCCATAAAAACTCTTGATGGGTTCACCAGCATATTCATCTTTAAATTTACCTACTTCAGAAATATTTGGAGGAATGCCATAAATATTATCTAAATCATAGTTAGATGTATCGAATTTATCCAAATTATGCTTCAAATCATTATAAAAATTTTCAGTTGAAACTTCAAATATGAGAGAATCGGTATCAGTATACAAAAGGGAAACATTTTGTTTATATTTTTTCTTTAGGTAGTCATAAAAGAAATTATACATTACAGTTTTAGAAATATCCAATATTGAAAACCCTGCATAAATAGGTTTGTTATATTCAATTTTTGTTTTATTCATTTGTAAAGCTACTAAATTTTCTGAAAATATTTTGCAATCTTTATAATAAGGTTTTGCAATCAATGATTCTGCACAGTTAATTTTATGACCTATTCGTTCCCAATGTGATACCAGTTTCACATCCACCCTTCTATCCACATTTTCCATAGTTTTACCATATATGCTATTATTTTTAGTCTTATATAAGTTTTTGTCAAATTTATTTTTTGAAGAATTTCTCAAATTAGTATTCAAATCAATATATTTTTTAAGCCATGGGGATTGAGTGAATTTTATAGCTCTATGTATTTTTGTAAGTTTTAGACCAAAATTTAAACATTGTTTAAGGTATGTGTAATGGATTACATACTTTTCTTTATTTCTTAAATTTGGAATTAATTTAGAATATTTTGAGTTCGGGGGAATCAGATTTTCAGGACAGAAGGGAAGATCATTGTGTTCGTCGTGTAGTTCTTTAGGATACTCTAAATCAACTTCCAAAACATAACCTGTTTCTGCTGTATCAGATATATCATTTATATTTATTCTAATATTATCGATCTCTTCTTGGGTCAGCCAAACAAAATCTTTTTGAGGTAAATATTGACTCATAGCGAAACCATATAAATTAGTCGCATCCAAATAGATGATATATTTTGTATTTTCCTCAGGATTAAAGTTTTCAAGAAAATGATTATTGGCAATTGACTTTCTTCCTGTACAAGTACTAACACCCCCTCTCACACCTTTTTTAAAGAAATGAAGCATATCGGGATCCGTTAGGAGTTCTAATTCTACTCCTGTATACAATAACATCGCATCCCAACTTAATCCTGGAGCAGTTAAATAATGCGCAGGATCGAGTTGATATGTTTCTAAACAAAGATTTCTATAATTTTCAAAAATGTCTGCTAGTAATAATACATCAGATTTTAAATAAATATCTGAATAATCACCAAGTGAGTGACATTGAAAAATTTTCCAAATTTCTCCAGCGCGTTGATACTCCTCATTTGAAATATTTTCCTCCTTTAATTCATTGTAAAATAATTCTGCAGCAGGTAAATCAGTTTCAGCAAATTTTGAAATATCATCAATGTATGAATAAGGAAAAATACCTTTCTTTCTTATATTTTTAAATTGTAAGTCATTTGGATATTGTCTTCTAATTTCAAAACATTGAGAATCATCCAAAATGCTTGATAAGTTATCCAAAGATGATGGTAAAAATTGATATGAATCAATAAACCTTAGTTTGATATATTTATCTCTTATTTTACCATTTTTGTATTTTATTTTATCCACATGGATAAACTTACTGAAAGAAATATATTTTTCTTTATTCATGGGGATAAGTTCAATTTGCTCCTTATCTAAACACAATGATTTTATAAATAAATGGCTGTCATAATTTTTTAGATTGTGCATCACAATTGGAATATATGACGGAATTTTAAAATTTAAATTACATACTGAGTGTGCTGCCCCTCTGAATTTTTCAGTAATATGGCAATGATCTTTTACTTTATCCGAAATGTTTAGAAATCTTTTTTTACAAATATGACAATGAGTCGATTTGTCAAAAGTTTCCTTCTCAGGATCTGTTAGTCTAGACATGGGTGTAATATCTTTTAAATAATTTGAATACAGCATTCTAATATCTATTTCTAAATCTTTTACAAATTTTTCAATACAATCCCTCCCTCGGTATAAATGAAACTTTGAAACTTTGTCATCAAATGAACATTTAATGTAGTAAGCAAAGGAATGCGGAATATGTTCAAATTTTTTCAGAGTGTAAGATTGAGAAGAATTTTCCAGATAATCATTTTCGACAGGTTTTAAAGCACACTCGAAGTCAGCATAAACGATAAACGGAACTTTCATTTGTTTTTCGATATTTTCAAATTTTAATATATTTTCAGGCACCATGTTACCAAATTTATCTAATATAAGCTCTTTTGAAGGAAAATCATTTCTAACAAAGTTGCAATCATTTTGCATGTGTTGCTTAAGAATATTCAAAGTAGTAAAAAATTGTAGACAACCATCACAAAAATATTTTCTATGTTCGTGATTAGTAACTTGACTGGAAACTAGCCGAGAAAGATCGCTTATATAGCAGTAATGATTTTTAGTATTACCTATATCATCTAGTTCCGATTATAGTAATAAATTTATATGGGTATTAGATCTAACCTTGCAAAAATGTAGAGGACCAATCACCTCATAAATGTTTTCCCCATTCTTATATGCGACTTCTAAACCGTAAACGTTTATTGATACATTATTTAACTCTTCAAATTTAGCAATGTCTTTAATAGATACTGGAAAGTCTATACCTTCAAAGTTGAATAACTCCCTAAACTGCGGATACGATGTTGGATTTCGAGGATCTCCATGGTAAAAAGCTGATACAACCGCATAACCAAAACAAAACTGATCACTATTTTGTACATTAACAACAGCCTTTTTCCATTGAATCTCTCTTGGAAGAGGTATGTATGATGAGCTCCTCAATGGATTATACTTGTTTACATTAACTTCAAGATGAAGTATTTGTTGCAGAACCCATCCTAAAATAAAACGGTTAAGCGTTAATATTTTTAATTTCATTGTTACTCTTTAGTTTTTGAAAAACTATTGAAAACGAAACATGTATAAACTTATACACACCTGAATCGCGTTCTGCAAATTCATCAAATTTTCCATGAATTATTCCCATTAATTTTTCATATACCATTATCAGATTTGTAGATTGTGTTACAACTTCGAAAATCGTATTGTGAGATTTAATTTCAGAAGTTCTAGAAGTTGGTAAATAGTACAATCCAAACAGCTCAAAATTAATTTTGACGACATTGTGTTTCTTCAATTCATATTGAATAACTTTAACTACATTATTCTGCACATTTTCTTGGAATTCTTTTAAATCAACAAAGTGCTTTGGGGAAGATATTTTATATGAAATAATTCGGCATTGAAATGCGCTGTTTAGTATCTCTATACCAGATTCACTAAACTTGCAGGCTTTTAATTTGTGAGCATTTGATTTTAAATGAGAAGTCCAACTTGCATTTGAGACGCTGACATCACAGTCCAGGCAGTGTCGAACTTTTTCTTGCGAGAAAAATTTTTTATTAACTAAAAATAATAATTTCCAATAAATAAAAAGAAAATGTTAAACAAAAAATAACTCACCATCAATTATGTAATCATCGGGATTTGAGACATACGTATTTGCTAAGCAAATTTCTTTAATATGTCGCACTAGACCTCGCTTTTGCTTAAACTCGCGTAAAAACAGTGTGCACAAGAAGGACATGTTTAATACTGAGGAAATAAAATCTTGACTTTGGTTTAAACAGTGGAACCGCGGGAAGGTAGTCAATAACTCCACCAGGAGAGGATATAAATGGAGTAAGGGAAATGGGTACTAAAGGAGTGGGGAAAAGGGAAAAAAATATTTTATATATCTATTGATTCGAAGCATGGCTCGAAAAGCAGGATTCCGCATTTGGTTAGAAGATTTCCCTGTCTATTTAAAACTTCCCCGACAAAATTTAAATTTTTACAAGCCTCACCTAAAGAAAAGTAGTTGTGGAATAATGATTTCATTAGTCCACAACTACGTCGCATATCCTTGCTTGATATATTTTTTTTAGGTTTAGCTCGTAAAAATGTATCAAGTTCACTCTTGTACGGAACATCGCCAGTTTTGTGGAATTTTGTGCAGGTTAGTTTCGGGTCTGTTGTAATTTCTTTTAATAATTTGGGGGCAGTTGTAGTAAACTTTGACAATTTGGAAGAATCAACTTTTAATGTATTGCTAATATTTCTAGTAATAGGTTGAAGTGACCATCAGTTTCAGAAGTGGTTTGTTGCGCTTCGACATCGGAAATAGCATGATCTGAGTCATCATTACAATATTTCACTATTATATTATTAGACATGTTTTCTAGATCTCCCCCGCTATTGTTTAGCGTATAATCCTCTACTTTAATATCACAAAAGCTGTCACTCGCAATACTGATCGAGTCAAGCGCAACAATTTGTTCATCAGTCATTCCACAAATCAGGCAATCCATATAATCATGAACTTTACAAGCGTATGTTAAATCAAAGACAGTTAAATCAATCAAAGCCATACTTACGAAAAATAGATATAACAAAACACAAGACACAAGGCGAGTGAACAAAAGATGTTAAATTAACCGTAGCGGAATAAACACAAAAATATATTGAGCGGAATGTATGAAGCACAACTGTATTATATCGAGCTCAAGGTACGATTACCGACACTTAAGAAAGCGAAGCGCAAAGAGAATATAAAGAGAATTCGTCTGGGCGGGACATAACGGTGTTCGACCTCTAGTACCTTTTTTTTCTGCGTTTTTTTTCTGTCTGCGAGTTTTTTTTTTCTGTCTGCGAGTTTTTTTTTCTGTCTGCGAGTTTTTTTTTCTGTCAGCGAGTTTTTTTTTTCTGTCTGCGACTTTTTTTTGTTTTTTTTTTGTCTGCGAGGTTTTTTTTTACATCTGCGCAGTAGACCAAAATGCGTACCACGCGCACACCGAGCGTGCTACGCATGCACACGGAGTGTTAGGGACGGTACTTTGGTGCATACATTCCAACCCACCACCCACTTTTAAGAATATATCTCCAATAATGAAGCTACAAATAAAAAACTTTGTTGTCGAGTGAGTCCTCTGTCCCGCATTATTATACATATGGGAGGAGCTTGCTTCACACTATATTGAGTCGCGTGTTGTGATCTTTCATTAGTACAACGCTCGCATTTTAACCGCACTTGTCTTTTAAATAATACGAACAGTACAATGAAATTAGCTATGAGTGAAGCTTTGCGTAAAAAAGTGTCTAAAATGAGTTTTCCACAGTTTAGTGAGTTTTGCGACACGCTTCATTCGGATACGGAAGCATTATTACTTGATTTGTGGATTTGGGATATCCCTACAAGGCCGAATTCTCCAAGCCGGTTTTCAGAATCCACAACATTGATTAACGACACAGCAGTGGGCGCCACCCTCACAGCCAGCACAGCCAACGGCAGCAGCAACAGCACCCTGACAGTCGACACCACCCTCACAGCCAGTACAGCCAACGGCAGCAGCAGCAGCGCGCCAAACTGTTCGAGTGTGTGTGATATAAAAAAGAACTATTTGAGTTGTTCACCAGTGCGGCGAAAACAGCCGAAAAGGTCATGTAAATATATTTATAATTATAAGTATAATTTTTAGTTGTATATTGCTTGTTTTTAAATATATTTTCTTTATAACATCTTTTTCTTTATTATAATTAAAACAACTTCACGACAAAGTGGATTTTAAAAGCGACTTTTTAAGAACAATACTTCACTTCACTGCACACCATGAAGGAATGCACTTCACACATTTTTATTGACATTCAAGGGTATACTTGTTCCTTTGGTTACGTTCCTAAAGAAGTGGCAATTTATGATGGATTTCGTCTTGCAACTTTTTTATTTAAACCACCCTTTAAAAGAAACATGCTGTCTCCTGAAGATAATAAAATTGTTACATGGTGTGAAACATATCACGGCTTAGACTGAGAAACTGGATGCATTGACTTAAACGAGATTGATAATATTATTAAAAATATATATTTTTTATTTAATAAGCTAAAAGTATATGTAAAAGGTGTTGAAAAGACAAAATTTTTACAAAAAGTTTTAGATAGTGAAAACATTATTAGCATTCCGACTTCTAATGAACCAAAATTAAGTAAATATAAGAAGGTTCCTGATTGTTATTTTCATAAAACGGTACAAGCTTGCCACTGTGCATTGGAGAATGTAAAACTATTATACAATTATAAGAATTGCTACCAATAAAATTGTACTTTTGATTAACCTCTCTTTATCACCTGAATTAAAAATTATGTTGTGTGTAAATTGAAACTACAAACACAAAGTATGAATAAAAATAATTGTTAAACTTTATGCAGTAATAAATAAAATTTTATCTTTCATTACGTTTTTCATTTATCTATCTCATGAATATTAAGTTGGGTTAATGTTGAGGAAAATACAAACACAAAGTTCCGCTTAGAAATATTTATTAAACTAAAACTATTAACAATCCAAGTTGTATATTTATAATGGTTCAACATTTTTAAATGTATAGTTATACTGTTTAAACAATTTTGCATAGTTAAATCTTCAAAGAAATCCTTACACGCTTTCTTCTAAAGTTGTTTTGTCAATTCTATGGTTTGTGATTTTCTGTACATCTGGTTTGTTACACGTTACACAGATCTCTGGTAAAATAATCATATGTAAAACTTGCTCACACACTTTACATTTAATTTCATCTTTACAACAATCCATGGCACGCTTATAATGGGTGTTCACATGTATGTGCTTACCACGTTGTTGTTCTATGGCTAATAAAAAGTAACACTCGTGACACAGACTGTACATGCCACCCGCCATGGATGTGATTAATATGTATGATTGCATTACGCACACTTCACGTTTTAAATAGTTCTCTTTCAAAGCTTCTGAAGCGTTAATTTTTTTAATTTTCACTAGTCCTTCTTCTCCACAACCACTTCCCAGAACTTCTTCCTCGGTGCCGGAGTCATCTTCATCTTCATCCTCATCATCATCATCATCGTAATTGTAGCGGTCAACATCCACAAGAGTATTAAGTCTATCCTCGGTTAGACAACCAGTAGTTTTTTGAAAATAAATTTTTTCTTCCTTATGAATCGATTCCATTTCTTCCCGTTGCCCATTTAATGGAGTACCATTATAAATATACAATTTGGATTGTAAATCCATTGTTTTATTTTATTCCGACTTTAGTAGAATACTTTATCACTTCACAACTAATATCGTTTAACTGAAATTATCAACCTTTTATGCTGCAATCCCTTCTCTCCTATCCCTCCTATGCATAGTTTGGAGTGGGGCTGACCGGTGAAGATTGACACCCCCCACCACTTTTTTGATTGGTCGACCTACCACCTAAGCCCCGCCTCCCGGTGCTTGGAGGCGGGGCTTGGAGGCGGGGCTTGGGTGGGGGTCGACCAATCCGGTGCTTGGGGCGGGGCTAGAGGGCCTTGGCCGGTGCAGATTGCACCCCCACCACTTTTTTGATTGGTCGACCCCCCACCGGAGGCGGGGCTTGGGTTTGATTGGGTGGGGGGTCGACCAATCAAAAAAGTGGTGGGGGGTGCAATCTGCACCGGCCAAGTATACCTACTGAGGCGGGGGCCAGCATCGAAATTAGAAAAACTTCTGACCAAACCCAAGACGGCCACCCTTAATAAAGGCAAATTCTATGCGGCTGCCTTAGGCAAGAAGAAGAAGAGGAAATTTTAGTTTAGGCGTCCCACAGTGCCAGTGGAACTACCTGATTTTCTAAAGTCTCCACGACCACCACCGAAGCCTCTGTCTCCAATCGTTGTGGTGAATAACGGTCCAAACTCAACCACACCTAACAATTCACAGGTTGTCGACAAAGGGACAATTGCAACGGAGGCACCACTATCGCCAACAATAGGACGTGGGAAGTGCCGCAAACCGGTCAAGATGCGATGCAAGCGATCGTACGAGGAATCGCAGCAGTCAACAACCGCTGCTGAAGTGCCGGACTGGTTAAACGAGTTTTCGGCGAGTCAAAAGTGCGTCTTCTCCGCGGCATATGGTGCTAGGGAGAAATGTTGCGAGAATTAAAAAAGTGTGATAATGATGAGGCGGACTTTGAAAGACAAATTAATGAACTGTGGGTGAAATTGGAGGAAACTAAAAGGACAAGAGAGAAGTGCGTTAAAAGACTGGAAGTATTGAATAATTTTACGTATAAGAAGTAGTTTTAGAATTTTATTGTAAATATAGAGTTAAGTTATTTTTGTAATAGTATTGTATTTATAAGTAAAAGAAAATATTTTTGTATATATGATAATAAAAAAAAGTTAAAAGAAACAAAATTTTTTATTTCTAAAATAAGTATACGGAAGTTACACACAAAAAAATAGTGTAAAATGCAAAATAGAAAAAAGAATAGGCGAAAAAATGTAGGGCCGTAACTTTAGGCGTGTAATCGTTAGATGCACAGACATTGTGTAATGTATTCCTACGTACGCTTAAGAAATACACACACACAACTTAAGTATGCGATAAAGTGTTATGTCTGTGAAGAGAGGCTATCCGTTACAATGCCTGAGAATGTGCGTCTTATTTGTAATGAAATGTGAATTTTACTACACGTAAGATAATAGACCAAACACGCTGATACAAAATCCGCCTATTATCAGTATTTATTTAAGAATGAATTTCTTTAATGAGAAATTGCGTTACCCTGTATGAGACGTTTGAGTTCCCAGCATTTCCGTAGAGAACTTACTAGAAATTTAGCTAGTTCTAACGTATGGTAAGAACGTGCATGTCTTTACAGAGTAACACAATATTTTCCAAAATAAATTAATTATTGAGAAATACCATGTTACTTGTGATGTGACATGAATCAACTACAAACTAGGATCAAATATTTTGTAGCCCTGAAAGGGCTGATTTTGCCAGGGTAGGTTAGGGAGGGCATGGTTCCGGGGACAAACGAATCAGGTGGTGGATTCATCTGGATCATCTTCATTCTGATGGTCCGTGATCCACCAAGTGGATGAATCGGCCGGACCGTCGAGATCTTCTGGCGGCGGCGGTAGCACCCAATCAGTGCTGGGGTCAGGTTCCACCGCTTCAACCGGCAATTCTGCATCATCGTTGGGCAGTTCGGCTCCCCAATCGAACTCGGATTCTTCGAGTGGTCGCAGATCACCCTCGTCCCACTCGATAGCATCCAATATGACCTGCTGTATGTCGTCAAAGTCATCAAAGACTTGTTCGTCGACTTCGTTCATATCGACCGTCTCGTCGCTCCAAACCGACGAACCACGACTTAATGGTCTTTCTGGATTCATTTTTAGATCTGGTTACTATCAGATTTAAAAATGAAGTGATTCTGTGACTCGCTTGCAGCCGTTTAAATAGAGATAATCTACCCCCTCCACCACTCCATCCCCACCTTTTCACCTCTAACAAACTAAAGTTTATTACACAAATGCACTCGATCTAAAATGATGCCATCGGACTTCAGTGTCGAAAACTGCTTTTAATCCCCCCCCCCCCAAAAATGGTGTAAAATTATACTCAATCCGTCTGGACTTTTATAATTTTCTATCTAATGCCACATATACTATGACATTAGGTAACTACAACTACGATGAAATATTTTGTGGCCATGAAAAGGACCGTTTTACAAGGTATATCTTATTTGTAATCAGACTCGATTACAAATAAGGCATGCACTCTTGTGTTTCACAGTACCAAGCTGTACTCCCCAAGCTTTACAGGTCGGTAGGTGCATGCGACTACCGAAATCCTGTGTTGCATGATAACCGGCGAATTGGTCACCAGCCGACTTATTTTGAAAGTCTGCATAGCAGCCAACACACAGTTTATCATCACCCACATACACTAGGTTTATGATCCTATACAACCTGCGGGATCTGACGGGGAAAACATTCCTCCGTCTTATTGCCATATTACCAATATTCATAGGTACATTGCGTCCCTCGTCGCTAGAATATCCATCATCGGAACTTGCCATGATGAGATGAGCGAATGTAATGAAGTAAGCAGTCGAGTCGGGCTGCTTTTAAAGACCTCAGCTTCCCCCACCCTTGCTAAAAAGTACAGGAGGGGATGATGGTGGGATTCTGTGACGACTACCAAGATATGGTAGAACCCTTAGGAGATGACAAACTTAAACGCTGAAGGGTGTTTTACGTGCAAAGATATAAAAAAAACAAATATATAAAATTCAGTTTTCCAAGGTCTAAAATTGCACCAAAGACCCCCAAAAACCTCGAAAAACCCCGGGGGTCACTTCGTACCCCCGCCCACCAGATCGGGGGCCCCGCCCCCAGACCCCCGCCAGGTGCAGATGGCGAGAGGGGAACAACCACTCTAGGTTTCCCTTTAACCTCACCCCTCCGCGAAAACGGCCCTTTTCAGGGCCACAAAAGATTTGATCGTAGTTTAGATATTCTTAGTCACTTTGTATTTTACACTTGAAAAAATCCAAAGATGACCAAGGATGACATATTCCGAACGAGGAAAAATGGACGTTCCGATCAACATTTTTCTAAACTTATTTTTCGATAATGTCCCTAGAAGTGTCTAAAACTTGTTTTAAGTTGAAGATCCATTAAAATTGTTGTTTTTCGAACTTAAAAATTAAATCCATTTAGTTAATTCCGAGACGAATATTTTTGGTTCTAAAAAAATCGATATTTGTCGACCCACCAAGATTTCAATTTTGTTATCGTTGTGAGCTGTCGTCATGAAGTAAAAATACATACAATTATTGGTGTGTGGTGTAGGTATATTGAATAAAATCCTAGTTCCTTCAAGAAAAAATTTACCCCCACCACGACTGCGAACGCATAAAAAACGAGAACCGGTCGTAAGTTCTTCATTCAGTTCGCAGTCATGGAAAGACAACAACAACAAGAACCCGACTCCTCATCAGACTGCCAGTATCCTGGTCTGGGATATAATGGCTTTCACGGACCGGCGGATTCCACAAGTTGGAATTATCACGTCGTCGGAGGTGAAAATTTGGACATCCAAGTCGATGCCGATGAATCGGATCCTGTGGACTCAACGACGGTTGAAATATCGCTGTCAGATATCGACAGCGGGGATTCCGATTTATCGGAAAGCGATAGCGACAACGCAGAGAGGTTGGGTTGGCTCGGTATAGAGCTCGAGCGACAGATAGAGCGTCGCCTGCGGGAACGACAACAAGATCCCCAACAATAACACCGACCCATCCATCCCCCAACAAAATCAGCCCTTTTCAGGGCTATAAAATATTTGATCGTAGTTTAGATATTCCATGTCACTTTGCGTTTGACACTGAAGTAGTGAACAATGCAAGGATGACATTTTCTGGACGTTTAAAAATTGACGTTGACATTTATTCGATAATTTAACTAGAAGTGTCTAAAACTTATTTTAAGTTAAAGGTTCAAGATCTGTTAAAATTGTTATTTTTCTAACTTAAAAATTGTATCCATTTTTATTATTTCCGAGACGTATATTTTTGGAACTAAAAATCGGTATTTGTCGACCCACTAAGATTTTTATTTTTGTATATTTTTAACCAAATAAAAATCAACCATATTAACCCTTATATAACAAAAATATTTTTATTTCGGATCAAAGCAATGACAGGTTTGCTCAGGTTTGCTTGGGATTGTTTAGCCAATACAAATAATAAGAATTTTGTTATTAATATTATTATTTGATAGTTCAAGGACATTTCAGAACATTTAACATAAAACTTTTTATGATCAAAATGATCAGACTAATCAAAATTCCAAGAATTATGGGGTTTGATCAGGTTTGCTCAGGAATAACGGGAGAAGTGTAGCTCAGATCGAAAAAGTTATAAGAAAATATTTTAGAGTAAACTTTTTGTGATAGGAAATGACTTTTCAATATTTAATTTGAAAAAAATTGAAAAATACATTTTTCAGATTTATAATTAATTCAAAGGGGTAGTATAGGGAAGCTATGGGGAATAGGGCGAAGGCATGGGGAGAGATGGGTGGCATAATCGTTTTTAAATAAGACCCGGGTGATTTGAGTCATAAAAAAGTAATAAGAGGTGGCTCAAAAAAGGACCTAGAGAGTAGGCATGTATTTTAGGGAAAACAGGGAATAAGGGGAAAAGCTGAAGGTTTATGACAAAAATAATAAGAAAACAGAACATAAAAAGTGTTTTAACACAAGAAACAATTTTTCAAAATGGAAAAAGTCCAAAAATTTCAAAAAGATAGTTAGGTCCAAACTAATGTGAATTGTACAACTTGATTGTTATTCTGGAGTTCGGGGGCGGCGCCCCCAAACCCCCGCCAGGGGCTACCGCCCCTGGACCTCGTTTGATTTTTGAGTGGTGCGCGGTGGGCGGCCGGGGGGCGGTGGCGGCGACCGCCTGGCGGCGGACGTATTTAATGCCGGCGGCTTCGCCGCCGCCACCGCGCACCACGGGTCCAGGGGCGGTAGTCCCTGGCGGGGGTTTGGGGGCACCTCCCCCGAACCCCAGAATAACAATCAAGTTGTACAATTCACATTAGTTTGGACCTAACTATCTTTTTGAAATTTTTGCACTTTTTCCATTTTGAAAAATTGTTTCTTGTGTTAAAACACTTTTTATGTTCTGTTTTCTTATTATTTTTGTCATAAACCTTGAGCTTTTCCCCTTATTCCCTGTTTTCCCTAAAATACATGCCTACTCTCTAGGTCTTTTTTTGAGCCACCTCTTATTACTTTTTTATGACTCAAATCACCCGGGTCTTATTTAAAAACGATTATGCCACCCATCTCTCCCCATGCCTTCGCCCTATTCCCCATAGCTTCCCTATACTACCCCTTTGAATTAATTATAAATCTGAAAAATGTATTTTTCAATTTTTTTCAAATTAAATATTGAAAAGTCATTTCCTATCACAAAAAGTTTACTCTAAAATATTTTCCTATAACTTTTTCGATCTGAGCTACACTTCTCCCGTTATTCCTGAGCAAACCTGATCAAACCCCATAATTCTTGAAATTTTGATTAGTCTGATCATTTTGATCATAAAAAGTTTTGTGTTAAATGTTCTGAAATGTCCTTGAACTATCAAATAATAATATTAATAACAAAATTATTATTATTTGTATTGGCTAAACAATCCCAAGCAAACCTGAGCAAACCTGTCATTGCTTTGATCCGAAATAAAAATATTTTTGTTATATAAGGGTTAATATGGTTGATTTTTATTTGGTTAAAAATATACAAAAATAAAAATCTTAGTGGGTCGACAAATACCGATTTTTAGTTCCAAAATTATACGTCTCGGAAATAACAAAAATGGATACAATTTTTAAGTTAGAAAAATAACAATTTTAACAGATCTTGTACCTTTAACTTAAAATAAGTTTTAGACACTTCTGGTTAAATTATCGAATAAATGTCTACGTCAATTTTTAAACGTCCAGAAAATGTCATCTTTGCATTGTTCACTACTTCAGTGTCAAACGCAAAGTGACATGGAATATCTAAACTACGATCAAATATTTTATAGCCCTGAAAAGGGCTGATTTTGTCGGGGGATGGATGGGTCGGTGTTATTGTTGGGGATCTTGTTGTTGTTCCCGCAGGCGACGCTCTATCTGTCGCTCGAGCTCTATACCGAGCATCGCGTGCTCCTACCTAAGCCACAACCTCTCTGCGTTGTCGCTATCGCTTTCCGATAAATCGGATTCCCCGCTGTCGATATCTGACAGCGATATTTCAACCGTCGTTGAGTCCACAGGATCCGATTCATCGGCATCGACTTGGACGTCCAAATTTTCACCTCCGACGACGTGATAATTCCAACTTGTGGAATCCGCCGGTCCGTGAAAGCCATTATATCCCAGACCAGGATACTGGCAGTCTGATGAGGAGTCGGGTTCTTGTTGTTGTTGTCTTTCCATGATTGCGAACTGAATGAAGAACTTACGACCGGTTCTCGTTTTTTATGCGTTCGCAGTCGTGGTGGGGGTAAATTTTTTCTTGAAGAAACTAGGATTTTATTCAATATACCTACACGACACACCAATAATTGTATGTATTTTACTTCATGACGACAGCCCACAACGATAACAAAATAAAATCTTGGTGGGTCGACAAATATCGATTTTTTTAGAACCAAAAATATTCGTCTCGGAATTAACTAAATGGATTTAATTTTTATGTTCGAAAAACAACAATTTTAATGGATCTTCAACTTAAAACAAGTTTTAGACACTTCTAGGGACATTATCGAAAAATAAATTTAGAAAAATGTTGATCGGAACGTCCATTTTTCCTCGTTCAGAATATGTCATCCTTGGTCATCTTTGGATTTTTTCAAGTGTAAAATACAAAGTGACTAAGAATATCTAAACTACGATCAAATCTTTTGTGGCCCTGAAAAGGGCCGTTTTCGCGGAGGGGTGAGGTTAAAGGGAAACCTAGAGTGGTTGTTCCCCTCTCGCCATCTGCACCGATCGTGGTGCAGCTCGCCGTCTTCGAGCCTCCAGTCGAGTGCTGTGACGGTTACGGCGACGCTCAGTTAGCTCTTCTAACAAAGCCGCCCGTTCCTCAGGACCCAGCAGCATCTGAGGTCCTTGCACCACTTCCACGGGCTCTGTTGGAATCGGCTCCGGTGATGGCAGCGGTTTTGGTACCGGAAGTACGGTTGCCGTTGGCTTATTTACGTTTTTCAAACGTCAATCCTCCTAATACTCACTAATTTTAGACTCCCTTGTAGTCCTTAACATTAGTCTGTCCCAGTTCATGGCTGGTTGAGAAATGAAAAATCTGATGGGTGCCCCCGCTTTTAAAAGCATTTAGGGTGCTGGGGGTGAGAGTGGTGGTAAGCAGTTCTAATATATCCTTTTCGAGTAACAAAATATTTCCTATAGAATAGATTTATTGTTCGAAATATTTTGTTACTCTGAAAGGATACGCGTGTTCTTATCATAGCCGGTTTAATATTAGCCAACGTTCTATGTGAAACGATATGAATACTGATGTATCTTTTTGAGCGTATCAACACAGAGTGACTTTATTTTTAAAAATATGTTTCTTGATAGAAAGTCACGTCACTTTGAATAAATAGAGGCATATGCGTTCTTATTATACATAAAAACTACAAGCTAAATCTTGCAAATGCTCTTTCTCTCGCTATCTATGTATGATTTAAACACATAATGCGTCTCTCACCCAAAGTAACACAATTTTTCCATCGAGAAATATCTTCTTTAGGAAACATTGTGTTTAACTACAAAACTACTATTTTTGTGCCCTAAAAAGGGCAGGTTGACGGGGGGCAGGCAGGGTTGTTATATGAGGACCTTTATTTGTAATAGGAATTTAAGTCCTATTGCAAATAAGGCAGGAGTGTCGGTGAGCGACTGTAAACAGTCTCCCGACACCGACGACATCTCGATTGGTTCCGCATCCGTTCACATCGTACCCCAACTGTAAAATGGCCCGATATGAACCTCGCACCAATCTGACCCCTAAATCCTGTGTAGCAGTGCATACACAAGCTGAAGGGATCACATTTTACATAGCATTGCAAGATGCAATACCTAGGTCTCAACCTACGTGTGCTGCGTACACCCCTATGTTGCGCATTTGGTGCAACTGCCTGCTCGTCATCACTGGAGTAACCATTATCCGAACTTGATGACATCTTGGCTTCGAGTGAATTCCAGTTTCTAAATTACGACTTACATACATTCTTTTCCCCACCCCTCTCCTAAATTTCTCTCTATTCTTCGCCTCATAACCTCATTTACCAAAGCCCCACATTTGAAGTATTAAAATAAGCCAATAGTAAAAATAAAACGCAAATATGTCGTTTATAAGTTTATTTTCAATATGTAAAGTACATAATTTGGAGAATTACATAACATCAAACTAACGTATTGATTTGTTAGTAACAGAACCATTAAGTATATTGTAGCTAAAAAATGCATCGTGAATAACTAACGCGTACACTTTAGTGTCTTTAGGAAATTTACTCTTGCGTGTTTCAAACTCCAATTTCACGTCCACTGTGGACGTCCTAACGGCTTCTGGCTGGTGACTGCAATCGATTACGAATAACGGATTTTTCAGATAGTCGGCAAAACTCATCATAGGAACGCTAAGTTCTCGCTGGTAGTAGCTAGCTTGAAAATTCTCATAATTATAATAGGCTGCGGCATACAGTTTCTTTGAAAAATCCAAATTCCATCTTTCATAGGGAAATACGGCTGAGTTAAGATAGAGCCTAATATCACTTATATCGGCCGTTGTAAATTGTGTGCTATCTATTTCTCTATTGTCGGAAAAGCTACTTGTCTGAAAACCGATAATCAAATATCTCGGTTTTTCGAGACTCATGCTAGTTCTTAAGGCCCATACGTCTGATTATGTTTGTCTCAAAGCAGGTAGCTCGTAAAGATCCCATTATCGGCAAGCCATTGGAACGTTTGCGTTACTTCCACCTTTATTCATGCGTGACAATATCTTTAACTTCTGTCGATCATCTGGAATAATGTGACGAATTTTCCATTCAATTTTTTCAATTGAAATGTCTGCATCTACTTCACCGATATAGCAATTGTTGAAAGCGCGGGCAATAATTAAAATCAACTCTTGCTTGACGTTAAAAATACCCTTTGAATAATCCTCAGCAAAACCCATGAGATATTTTAGAGGAAGCTTGCCGGAGAACACGTTACTTGTGGAATCTAGTATAACTTGATTTGCTTCATCTAGACCCCATCCACATGCCATGAGAGATCTATTTTGTGCAGCACCCAATGACACCATAGTTTTCATCGTTGTAGTAATTCCGGCTTTTCGAACGACAACAACTTGCTCCCCTCCCATTTCATAACCACATTCTTCGAATAGAAAGGCGATGGCATTATTGATAGATAGCATTTTTTAGTAACATCTTTGGGTTTAAATGTTCCTTCGATGTAAATGTAACTATCCGCTATATACCAAAATGATATCTTGAAAGTGTACAGGTATACGAATTTCATCAGAATTGCGGAATGTTGGAGAACCATAAGGTTTATTATTAAGAAGCATCATATGCACCAAACAATTTACAGAGTGATGAAGAAAAGGAATTTTATAATAGCACCTTTCAAGCACTCATGAAAAAATATAATATAAACAATTATTCCACATATAGCACGAAAAAAGCGGCAATTGTTGAGCGTGTTATAAGAACTTTGAAAAATAAGTTATATAAACAATTCTCGGCGAGAGGTTCATACACATGGTTACCAATATTACCAGCTATACCGAAGACCTATAATAACACTAAACACCGCACCATTGGAATGAAGCCTAACAGTGTAAAAGAGGATACCCCTATTAAAGCATGTGACTATTTGAAAATTGTTCCGAAAAAAAATCATTTGGGTGACATTGTTCGCATTAGCAAGTACAAAGGTGTATTTGACAAAGAATATACACTTTCATGGTCAACAAAACTGTTTGAAATAGCAAAAGTTAATATTACAAATCCACCTACATACTTGCTGCAATCATTAGAAGGTCAACCTATTAAAGGATGTTTTTACGAAGCAGAACTGCAAAAGACAGCTAGCCCTGGTGTTTATTTAGTTGAGAAAATTCTTAGAAAACGCAAGAAAAATCAAAACGATCAATTGTTTGTAAAATGGTTAGGTTTTCCAAATCAATTTAATTCTTGGATAGACAAATCAGATATTGTATAAATATTATCAGATAGTTTTTACGTTACGAATGTATGCATTATAAATAATAATAAACATTGCTTTTCATAATTATGCGTTTTATTTTTAATTTATTACATGTAACAGTATAATTATGTTTTTAAATAGAACTTTATCTAGGTTGGTTTCCATTTTGGTTTTTTTTATTCTTTATCTTCGTTGTGTAATACCGTGCAGCATGCGGGTGAATTTGATACTTTTTTTCATTAAGGTACGTAATTTTGGCCTCATCATCTTCAAATATTTTTTGAAAACCTAGTACTAGCACATTACTAAGTATGGTATTTATCTGCGAACCAAGTTGATGAACTTCCATAAGGACATATTCTTTGCTAGCAGCATCATTATCATTTATCGGTTGGGCAACATTCCTTAATAATTTTCCCTCTATATCAAAATGTCCATCTGAAGTAAGTTTAAATCCGATTCCGGGCAACCCTCGCGATACGTTGTTACAAACAAGAGTTTTCTGTCGACCAAATTTATCAATTGTGTTGTTAACACGACCCATTTTAAAGTAAAACTAATTTACTCTCTTTATGTTCAGCCTATATATATATATATATATATATATATATATATATATATATATATATATATATATATATATATATATATATATATAAATAACGTAACTAATAAAAATTCATTTTACATAGACAAGCCCGCCAAAGTAATTTTCAGCAACTAATACTTGATAGATATCGTTTTCAAAGGAGAATTGGAAAAATGGATGCAATGCTAGCAAGGTTTTTAGAATGGAACCACAGAAATAATATATATCAAGAGCGATTTGTTAATTCAAATGTATGGTGAATAATAAACATATTTAGTACAAAAAGATTTTTATTAAGGTTCAAATAATACATCCACACTATCATTAGAAAAACGTACTTATTCACATAAATTTAAAATTACATGATTATCATAAGAGACTTTTACACTATATCTAAATTGTCTCTATTTATCGGAATTACCAGCGCTGCCATTCTTGGCTGAATTCCATGGTCTCACTATTATTACGTTCTGATGAACCTCCTCCCCCTCCTCCTCCTTCTAAGAAAACAGGACTTGCGGTGATTCGTTGGTTATTTCTAGATCTTCACAATTGTTTGAAGAAGTCCAGCGCTGCACTTCTTGGCTGAATTCCGGCGTATCTTGATTATTATGTTCTGAGACAGTGAGACTTTGCAGAGATTCACTAGAATTTTCACCAGATATTTGTTGCGGTGATTTCATCCCATGTTTCTTATGGTACTCATTTTGACACCATTCACAGAAACCCATTATTCCACTAATAAATTCCCAATTTTCGCAATTGGCACAAATCTGACGACCGTTTACAGAGAATGGATGAACAACTATAATTTGACGTTCACTTTTTGGTGACTGTATCTTGAGGAAATAAATTACTATGTAGTATTCTGGAAGTACTGAATACAGACTGAAACAAGAAATTTTTGTGCCTGTATTGGTATCTGTTAGGTGACCTTCGAGCCCCCTCCACTCTCATATCCGATGTAAAATTGAGATCACCATACACAGAATAGACTTTTTTCTTTCTCTATATGCGCGTAATACTTCCGTTATTCAGACGCTGAATAGCATTTTCTTGATTAAACAATTTTGAATCAATTCCCTTAAGTTTTTTTTTGTAACAGATTGCAAACAATCTTCATTCACCTTTTCAGCAAGCTTTTTATTCATTTCATTAAGTTCCTTTTTAACATATTGCAAAACATCATTATTCACAAATTTACTAAACTGTTTACTTATTTCACGCCTTTGTTCAAGAACATATCCCAGATTGGCGGCATCCCCAGGATTCTTTGGCGGTGCTACATTAGTTAGAGATTTCCCTTGTAAATCTTCATTCACCTTTTCAGCAAGCTTTTTATTCATTTCATTAAGTTCTTTTTTAACATATTGCAAAACATCATTATTCACTAATTCACTAAATTGTTTATTTATTTCACGCCTTTGTTCAAGAACATATTCCAGATTAGCGGCATCGACAGGATTCTTTGGCGGTGCTACATTAGTTAGAGATTTCCCTTGTATATCATATTGACCATGATCGGTCAATCTAAATCCAACTCCTGGTTGTCCAACAAGAACAATTTGATTTTTCCCATTAAATTTTTGGCGCCCAAATTTATCAATTGTGTTGTTAACACGACCCATTTTTAACTTAAACTAATGTGATTTTAGTGAAAGTTGCCTATTTATAAAAAATTCAACAATAATTTAGGTACATAATCATTTATTTAATATCTCATGTTATTATATTATACAATGAATTAAAGATTTTCTTCATCTTTTTGAACACACTCATCGCTAACAATAACACACGCTTCCCCATCAACTTCATCGGTGTTGACGGCTTCACTCCCAAGGCCACCAACAAGGGTGGTGTCATTTGCGGGAGCCAAACCATATTTTGTAGCTAATTCATCGGGTAAATGAGGCACTTCGAATAGGTAGCTTCCCAATTCTTCATTTATCATTCCAGCACAAAATTCGTCCAGATCAATGGTCCCATATAGGTATTTCTCGCACATATTTGCTCCAGCCGTGAAATTTACAGCGTCTTATACTGACTTTCACTAAACCAACATCGGATTTACCATAATTTGCAAAGTGTAGTATTTCTTCAGCCAGCTCTCTTAATTTACATGATAACCAATTAACGTACATATCTCGATTTTCAATGACAGTAGGGCAGTCACACATCTTTAAATAATGTCTGTATGATTGTGGCGGATTCATATTTAAAAGATTTATTGTTTGGGTGTTACGCCACTCTACTGTCAAGGAAAAGAAATATTTTTTAAAAATAATGAAAGTCACTGCGTTTAAACAAAAAACAAATCCTGAAAAAAGAAATGTTCTGTACACTGTCAGTGACTTTTAATTATAAAAAGTATGCCTGACCCTAATCTATCTCTAGTGTAGTATATATTCGGTCTAAAACCTAATCTGAAAATAATTTTTCTGACGTTTCGAGACCTAATATCTAGTCTCGTTATCAAAGAATCTAATAAATTCAAACTAACTAAATTAAAAATGAACTAAGTAATTATAAAAAATAATTAAAAAAGGATACAAGAGTTTTCTGATGGAATTCTTCTGATTTTTTCGAAAATATTGCTCTGATAATGGTTTCGTGTTTTTTTCTGTCAGCATGAGTTTTGACATTAGTCAAAATGACAAGTCTGAAGATAAAATCAATAATTTAATTAATGACGGTAATTATACAAAGTTAACAAGAGATCCAACGAAAAGTATTGATAATAAAATTTATAGGTTGTTTTTTAAACATAAAAATGAGTTTACAGATTCAGAAAGGTCGCGCTTAACACCGCATTATAGTAAACCTCCACATTTTTTTGGTTTGCCGAAAATTCATAAACCTAATATACCTCTTAGGCCAATAGTTAGTAGTATTAATTCGCCATGCCATTCATTGGCTAGATATTTATTAGATATTCTAAATCCGTTAGCAGGAAATACAGATTCTTATATTAAAAATTCTAAACATTTTTTCGAAAGAATAGGAGAAATAAATTTAAATAATAACTGTTTGATGGTTAGTTTTGACGTAGTGAGTCTTTTCACTAACGTACCGGTAGATAAAACTTTAACTATTGTGCGTAATAGATTTGAAAATGATAATAATTTACACGAGAGAACTAAATTAACTATTAATACAATATTAGAGATATTAACTTTTTGTATTAAAACGACATATTTTCAGTTAGGTAATGATTTTTATCAACAATATTTAGGTTTGGCGATGGGTTCACCACTTTCTCCATTAATGAGTAATATTTTTATGGAGGATTTCGAGAGTAATGTTGTCGGGATGCATCCAAACAGACCAACGTGGCGATATGTTGACGATATTTTTGCTATATGGCAACATAACGCAGATTATCTGGATGTTTTCCTAGACTACATTAATTCTCGGGAACCGACTATTAAATTTACTACAGAGATGGAGAGTGATAACTCTTTGCCTTTCTTAGATATTTTAGTTTTTAAAGAAAATAATAGAATTAAAACGTCAGTATATAGAAAACCAACACACACTAATAGGTATTTAAACTTTAACTCAAATCATGCTCCTTCGGTAAAAACAGGTGTAGTAAAAAGTTTATATGACAGAGCTAAAATGATTTGTTCTGATAGAGATAGTTTAGAAAATGAAAAGGTTTTTATTAAAAAAGTTTTAATCGAAAATAACTACCCTAATGACTTTTTAGATAGATCTTTTAGAAAGTTTGATAATAATTATAATAAAAATCAAAATAATTTTAATGATAATTTAGATATAATAAACTTAACAATTCCATATATTCCAGGTATTTCAGAACAAATCAAAAGAATAGGTAAAAATTTTAATATCAGAATAATTTTTAAAACACGTAATACCATTGGATCTCTTGTAACTCACGTTAAACCTTTTAATGAAGATCAAGCTTCTAAAAATGTTATTTATAAAATACCATGTCAGTGTGATAAATTTTATATAGGTGAAACATCTAGGCCAGTTAGTGTTAGGTATAAAGAACATCAGGATTTAATAAGACGTCGCGAATTTTTTAAAAGTAAATTAGGTGAACACGTTTTTGAAACAGGTCATAGGATAGAGTGGAATAATTCTAAAATTTTATCTAGAGAAACTTTCTCTAATAAGCGTAAATTAATTGAAAGCGCTACTATTATTCTTAATAACGATAATTGTTTTTCTAATTTTTCTGTAGATATAAACAGAATTTGGCTACCAATACTTAGACAGGAAGTTAGTAAAAATTATTTTATTATTGAATAGATAGGTAGTTATATATTTTTTTGTCCTACGGTACATAGTCATGTTTCCTGCATTACCTGAAGACTTGTCATTTTTACTAATGTCAAAGCTCATGCTGACAGAAAAAAACACGAAACCATTATCAGAGCCATATTTTCGAAAAAATCAGAAGAATTCCATCAGAAAACTCTTGTATCCTTTTTTAATTATTTTTTATAATTACTTAGTTTATTTTTAATTTAGTTAGTTTGAATTTATTAGATTCTTTGATAGCGAGACTAGATATTAGGTCTCGAAACGCCAGAAAAATTATTTTCAGATTAGGTTTTAGACCGAATATATACTACACTAGAGATAGATTAGGGTCAGGCATACTTTTTATAATTAAAAGTCACTGACAGTGTACAGAACATTTGTTTTTTCAGGATTTGTTTTTTGTTTAAACGCAGTGACTTTTATTATTTTTAAAAAATATTTATTTTCCTTAACAGTAGAGTGGCGTAACACCCAAACAATAAATCATTTGCACACATCTTTAATAGAAAATAATGGACATGTGATTGTGTGTGAGTGTGTGTTTTCCGATATATACTTAACAAGAACTATTTTATTACATTTTAAATCAACACTAAAATAGCCTAACCAACAAATATTACAAACAACCAAAATTTAACAACGCTCTAGTATTTATTACCTCCAGAGAATTCATGTGAGCTTTGCCCCAAATAAGTTAAGGTGTACTGATCACCGGAGTTATTCATCATTTCAATAGTATCCTCTGTCAGAATTTCAGCCACGCGTGATGGTAAAAATGTTTCAAATGTTGCTCTATGTGTTGGATCAAACAATGTGACGACAACAGCTTTTCCAAAACGTGCCAAAGTCCAAAAAGTCAAAGAATTAATTTTTTTATCATATAAATTTTGCCCATCGTTAATGTAGAGAATTTTCTGCGTTCCAGAAATTGAATATCTTGGTTTATCATATTGTTAATTTCGGCTATGGTCTGCTTTGAAATGCTCATGATTTAAAATGCAATAAAAACAATTACTGTCAAGTGCCTTGAATAATCACTTGTAGAACACAACACAAACACAATATTTTTATATCTCAAGGCAGCAGTTAACGCATACAATGTATGTGTGACAATGAGAGCTATTTCCGAACTGAGCCATATTTATCGGAAAATAATCCAAGGTGAAATAGTTTAGGGTGGGGGAAATATATCCGGCGACCTTGAAAACATGCATCACAAATGTAACATTGAAACAAGCGCCGTACACCTGGTCATCAGCAAACAAAGAAACAGCTGCTCGCGTTCAAGGCCAAGTTCTTGCTCAAGGCAAACTTATTTTTCAAGACCAAGATATTGCTCAAGGCCAAACTATCGGTCAAGGTCAAGGTCAAATAACAATCACACAAGTGCACCGTTAAGGTCACTGTCCTAATAGAACACCTGTGCGACCAAGGTCAAGTGACGTCACAAAAGAACAGATGCGCTCTTTTGCTGACAAGGTCAAGGTCATGTGACGTCACAAAAGAACAGATGCACTCTTTTCCTGTCAAGGTCATGTGGCGTCATAGTGGTGGTGGGGGGAGACACAGAGTTCCCATAGATACACTACTACCAATGATCAAGATAATTTAAATCTACAGATAACAAAGACACTTCGTCTTCAGGTATAGGCATAGGACATGAAGAACAGTCGACAGTATTATCAGGTATATCAGAATAAGGAATTCTACTTCATGCATCGGGAACAACATTCAACGAACCTTTTCGATGCTGCAAATCAAAGGAATACTATCTAAGTTTAAGAGTCCAACGGGAAAGTCGACCTGAAGGGTTTTTAAGGTTATTTAACCAAAGGAAACTGTAGTGATCTGTGATGACAGTAAAACAATTACCTTCAATCCACGGTCTAAACTTTTCAACACTAAAAATAGCTGCTAAACACTCCTGTTACGCCACTGCCCAAAACTTGCTGCATTGCATTTCTTAAAGTTACTTGATATCGGTGTGTTATTCTTGGTTTCTTTGTTGATCTTGGTTTATGCTGCACAGACATTATGTTATTTAAAGCTTTGCAAACGTGGGTTATTCCAGGTATGGCTCTAACCTAGTTGGAAATAAAATTAGGATCCAATTTGGAAATAAAATACAAATATTTATTTACCCACATTGTGTACCAGTCTGCGCGCACATTTATTTTTTGTTTTGTGGGGCTCTTTTCCTAACTTTTCGAATTCTTCGACTTCTTTACTTGTTATATTTTATATTTTTCGTTTTTTGACATGTGCGCCGTAGACCGAAATGCGTACCACGCGCAAACCGAGCGTGCTAGACATGCGCACGGAATTTCAGGAGTACTTTGGTGTCTACAGTCGAACCCATTCACTTTTAAGAATATCTCCAATAGAAAAGGTACCACTACGTATTTAACTTCATAACTTTTTCCCCTATTTTTTTTCGATTTCTTTATTTTTCGTTTTTGCGCAGTAGACCAAAATGCTTACCACGCGCAAACCGAGCGCCCTAGACATGCGTATGCAATTTCAGGACATGTTCTTTGGTGTCTATATTCGAACCAGTTCACTTTTAGGAATGTATATCCAATAGTAAAGGTACCACTACGTATTTTACCTTTATAATTTTTTCCAATTTTTTCGACTTTATCTTTAGACTTCTTTATTTTTGTTTGCTGGGGTTTATCATATTTTTCGTTTTTTGACATCTGCGCAGTAGACCACAATGCGTACCACGCGCAAACCAAGAGGGCCAAATTTCAGGGGATGTACTTTGGTGTCTACACCTATCCACTTTCCAGAATATATCTCCGATAGTAAAACTACATCTACGTTTTTGACATATTTCTACGATTTTATGACGTCTTACTTATTTGAACATTCTTAACTATGTGACACCACACAACAAGAATATGGGATGAAACATCAGCAAATTTATTAAAAATATATAAACACAATCTTACGGTGGTACGAAACCCTCTATGCGCGAGTCGAACTCGCACTTGACCGTTTTTTATTTTAAACAATCACAGCAACGCCCATGAAAAAAATTATTTTTATCAAATAACGTATACGTACTTATTTTCGGCAGTGACGCCTCTGGGAACAGACCAACCGTGCCAGTCTCACTTATCAGTTATATAACCTATTCGCACTGACTTATTTCCGGCATGGTCGCCTCTCTTACCATAGTTATTGGACTTTTGCGTCCTGTGAGAAATTCACAATATTGTATGTGACACGGAACACTCGTGTTCGACTCTGCGCGAGTCGAACACGCACTTAACCGTTTTTTTTATTTCACTCAATCAAGGCAACGCCCATGAATTCTATTATTTCTGCCAAATACCGTATACGTACGTACTTATTTTCGGCATAGACGCCTCTCGTAACAGACCAAAAGTGCCTGTCTTACTTATTACGTTAAAAGTTGTTTAGAATGACCACCATGAACTTCTTGCCAGTAATAAAGTCCATTTTGGAACTTTGCCAAGAAGTAACATCTGCCATTCTCGAAAAGACCTTTATAATGAGGTACCACACAGCATAGGGTTGCATTTAAAATTTTTTACCTCAACTCTCTAGCGCCACCCCCAAGGGGGTTGAAAAAGTCAAATTACATAAAAAAGTAGATTTATTAACCTATAACATACGACTAAAATTTGGTGTCTCTATCTTTATTAATAGTAAAGATACTTGCCCATGCTGAGACTTTTCAGACACCCTGTATGTTATATCACTTTAACCAAAGTATTTTCGTATTTCGCATTTTCAAATTACACAATGTGGGTAAATAAATATTTGAATTTTATTTTCAAATCGAATCCTAATTTTATTTCCAAATCGGTTAGAGCCGTCCCTGGAATAACCCTCGTTTGCAAAGCTTTAGTTATAATTCAATAACAGTTTTCAGAACCCAAAAAGTTTAGTTTAGTTAGTCCGTCAATATAAGAGTATTAGAGTAGTCGCAGAGTGTTGGTATGTCAGAAAGTTGTTAACAGTTAGAAATAAATAAAAATCAAAAAGTTAAATGTTTTTATTTAAACTGGATATAAATACGGGAAATAATACAATCTCAGCAGCCTAGCTGCAACATATGGTCCATCGAGCCGGATAGCTGAGTAATTGGTTTCCGGAAATAAAAAATAGCAGCCAGTAAACAGCAATAGTGACAAATAGTGAGTCCTTGGCCAAAGAAATAATACGGGGACAGAAGAAACAGAAATAGAAACCTGCTAAAGAATACAAATAAATGGAAGAAATTGGTTTAACATTGACACAAGACATAAATGTCTTTGTTTACAGCAATAGAGAAAAAACACAACAGTTGGTTGTATTTTAAAAGAAGTTAAATAGTGTGTTGATCAGTAAATACGTCATGTTGGTCAGTGGCTCGTGCTCGGCATTCGGAAAATAGGTAGGAAATACCAGCGTTCGGGTGAGTCAGCTTTTATTAACAATATTTTGTGTGAATACAGGTTGTTGAAACCTAAATAATAATTTGTCTTTTGCTTTATTGAAGAAGTAGTAAAATACAAGTGTTATTTTGATTTATTATCATTGCAACTGCTAAATAAGCAATATATTTCAGTTCATACATAAGTACGCAATAAAGCCTAAGTAGTAGTCTTGTATGCTCTTGTATTAATGTAAACACAATGTCAAATAAAAAAGAATTATTAAAAAAGTTGAAAAGTGATAGAAAACAAATTTGTTCACAATTAGAAAGGTTTCATGAATTTATATTAAATTGTGATCCGTCGACAAATAAAATAAAGATAAATGAGCGGTGTTTCGTACAGGCTTATACTTCTTTGAGCACAGACTGCCAAAACAAACGAGGGCACACACAAATCTTATCGAGCTGCTACCAAAGACTGTACTGTAGGAAGATAAACTAAGTTTCTTATTTTTTATTATTTATTTAACTAACACAAATGCCATATAAATATATAACACCATAATTTGGTAACATTCGTTACACATGAACGGTTTTAAAAATAAAAATACATTTGTGAAACCAAAAAAAACTAATTATAAATTAACATTAAAGTGACATGTTTGTATAAATACCTATAAACTTTGAGAAACAAGTCATTACCTTAACCACATGTTTTTATTATAAACATTAAACCATTAAATACCTTTACAAATTACAATAAACAATTTTACCTTTGTTGTCAAGTGTTGTACAGTACTCCACCTTTCCTGTAGTTGTGAATGTACTACCACATTGGCAAAGAAATATATTATTATCAGAAATTGGCAAAGAAATATATTATTATCAGAAATTTCTAGTATTTACATTTTGTTTAGATGACAGTAAGTAATAACAGATAGCTTTTAGAGGTTAATTTTAATCACAGAACAATAATATGAAGATTGACGGCAATGTCGTCCTTGGAGAGAGAGGCACGTTCACAAATTCACTTTTCTAGTTACTGAGACCAACCTGATTGTTGATCGATAAGACACAAACCGATTTATTTGTTGATAAAACATGAACCAAGTATTTAATCGATAAGAACCAAAAATATCCTGCAAACCAAACCTGCAGTGCTGAACGTATAGCATTCAACACAACCACTACTTCACCTAGTGTGAAGCGTAATCTTTTTGCTACCACTACTTGACCTTTATGAAGCGCGATACCATGACTCCACCCTTGTGAAGTTTTAATACCACTACTCCTGGTGAAGCGTACTCCGTTTTTTGGTTCCTTTTGTTCGACTAAAATATAGACTGATAGTGTTGGTCACTCAGACCCAAACTGGATTGCAGTAGCTAGTACTGGGACTAATTTCAATCTTACCACATTGGTAAGACCAGAGAAAACAAAGTTATTCACTAACTTCGCGAGTAAGTAACCGCAGAGGGTTCAAACATTTTGTAGTCACTAGGACTGAGAAGAATTTCAATCTTACCACATTGGTAAGACCAGAGAAAACAAAGTTATTCACTAACTTCGCGAGTAAGTAACCGCAGAGGGTTCAAACATTTTGTAGTCACTAGGACTGAGAAGAATTTCAATCTTACCACATTGGTAAGACCAGAGAAAACAAAGTTATTCACTAACTTCGCGAGATAATTAACCACATATGGTTCAAAATTTGAGTAATTGGTTGACTAAAAGTATCGACTTGAGAGTCTGACTGATAGTTTGACGAACAGTGCGGACACGAGAATCCGACTGATCGTGTGACTGGTGTGACTAACAGCGCGGACGAAGAATCTGACTGTAGTGACGTTTTTGATTCGCTTTTTCCTTTTTATAGTGTGCATTCTCTTTGTTCTTGACACAGCTTGCGTCGCTCGTTTTCTCTCTCTTACAATTCTAGGATTTTCAAGGACTCAACCGCTCAAAAAATGTATCCTACACCGCACACGACAAAGTAGTACTTTCAAAGTACTTGAAATTTTCCCAAAATACTTATTGATGTTAAATAGATCATTTCAATCGTTAGAATGCAAAAGTATTGAGTAGATGATTTAAAAATGTAATATTTAATCGAAAATAGGGTAGGGAGCGACACCTATGAGCCAGTAGAAGTATCCGTCACTTCAAGCTGACGTCATAAGGTTTCAATGTTGTAGAAATTGACAGGGGTGCATCCACGTAGGAAGCGTACAGGTTCAACAAGCGTGTACCTAGTTGTTAGATGGCGCATGCGCCACAATTTGTTCATTATTCCATGTTGGGAAGTATGTTCACAACATAGTCCCCCCTTTGAATGCCCCCCGTGGCATTCAAAAGATTTGAAAGATAAGGATAACAACAGAACTCAGACACAGTCTGATCAAAAAATTTAACTAAGAATATTGTCACAAATCAGAATTGAATTTCGACACTTTTGGTAATAACATTTGACACATTTGGGTTAATTGAACTTTCGACATAAGTAGGGATTGCGTGAAGGTTGACATCATAGGGTGAATTGAGTATCGACATGATCAGGGAATGAATTTGACATGATTGGGTTTACGATTGATTGACATGATTAGGTGATGAATTTGACACAATTGGGTTACGATTGATTGACATGATCAGGTAAAGAATTTGACACGATTGGGTTTACGACCGATTGACATGATTAGGTAAGGGACATTTACAACAGTTTTGCTTTCCTCTGTTGTTTCTTGTGGTTTAAACCTTTTAGGCTGAAAATTAGAATCAAACAAGAATGATGGACCATTCGACCATAAAGGACAATCTAGTATATTTTGAGGTTCCATACCTCGTGAAGGAAGATCTGCTGGATTACAGGCTGACTCAACATAGTGCCACTGATGTTGTGAAGTTAGCTGTTGTATTTGTGATACTCTGTTTGCCACAAAAACATTCCATCTATAGGGCTCGTTACAAATCCAGCATAACGCTATTTGTGAATCACTCCAGAGATGTATAGAATTTATTGAAAATCTCTGATTTAGGATAGAAACAACTTTCTGAACTAACTGAGATGCTAACAGCATAGCACATAATTCAAGTCTAGCAATTGTTATTGTTTTGATGGGTGCAACTCTAGACTTGGAAGTGATAAGGTTACAGGAAACATCACCATCTTGATATATAGTACGAACATACAAGCATGCTGAATATGCTTTCTGACTAGCATCTGAAAAACAATGGAACTCTATTGTTTTTATAGTTTTATCGTTCAACAAATATCTAGGTATTTTCAACATTCGTAGAGAAATTAAGTTATCTATGAATTTTTCCAGTTCGATAGAATACTTTTATTATGAATTTCTGAATCCCAAGTTAAACCTTTGGTTTTCCACAACTCCCGCATCAAAATTTTACTAACAACTATCACTGGAGATAGTAAACCTAAAGGATCGTAACACTGAGCAATGACAGATAATATTTTTCGTTTAGTGGCAGACACTTCAACATTAGTTGGAATAGAAATACACAATGTGTCCTCGATAGAGTTCCACATGAGACCTAATACCTTATTAGGCGGATTATCAAAATCTATATTAAGTTCAAACTTGTCATTATGGGAAATTGTATTCAGAAATTCACTAGAATTTGAGCAAAATTTATGCAAGGTGAAACCATGAACTTTAAGCGCCTCATTAAGCTCATTAAAATATAAGGTAATTAATTCTGAGGATTGATCACACCCACCAAGTATGTCATCAACATAACATTGAGTAAGCAATGTACTAGAAGCGAGAGGGCATGGAGTCTGATTTTTAATAGAAATTTCTTTTAGAACTCTAGTAGCAAGAAAAGGTGCACTTTTTGTCCCATATGTTACTGTAGTGAGTTCTATGCACTTAAGATCGTCAGTTGGGTTATCTCTCCACAATATATTAGTTAAAAAAGTTTGATTGGGGTTTACTAAAATTTGCCTGTACATCTTTTGGATGTCAGCAGTCAGTACAAACTTAAAAGAACGAAATCTAATCAAAATGTCATACAAATTTGGCTGTACTTGGTAACCCTTCAAGGTAATATCATTCAAAGACAGCCCTGAGCTAGTCTTACAAGATCCATCAAATACAACACGAAAAGGAGTAGAACTATTATCAGTACGAATGACTGGGTGATGTGGTAAAAAGAATTTATTTTGATCATGAACGTTAAACAAAGATAGGGGAATGACTCTTGCATGATCTAACTGTTTATATTCATCAATAAAAGCTTTATAAGTTTGAAAGTACTCTGGATTTTTCAAAAACTTATTTTCAAGATTATGAAACCTAACTTTAGCCATCTTAAAAGAATCACCAAGTTTATTTGCTTCATTTGGGGAATTCATAGGTAGGTCAACTTGAAACCTACCATTTTCAAGAATTTTTGTAGTCGAAGAAAAAATGTCTTCAACTTTTTGCTCTTCAGCAGAATGAGAATGAGACTTGGGTAGTTCTTCCACTTCCCAAAATTTTACAAGAATCTGATCTAAAGTGTCAGGCTTAGTGTTAACGAACATAGAGACACTGTCAGCAGGTTGCTCGTAACAAACTTGAGATGAAGTATGATTACCAAGATTTAAAATTGCTGGACATGGTCCAGTGATTACCCATCCGAAGCAAGTATTTTGCATAACTGGAAGATTCCTACCCAAATGGCGGACACCTTCCAGAATAATGTTATAGTAACAATCTGCACCAATCAAAATGTCAATGTCACCTGGAATGGCAAAAGACATATCAGCAAGTTCAAGGCCACTTGGTATATTCAATTTGTTTGTGTCAACTGACACTTGAGGAAGTTTGGAAGTTATTTCTGAAAGTACAGCACATGTTACTTTAAACCTTTTCTTATTTACATTAGAATGCAATACTAGATCTAACATTTCTTGAGATAACACCGGCCCTTGTGAAATTCCACTAATATTTAATGACTTTTTGTACGGTTTAAACTTTAATTTTTTAAGCAAATCTTCTGTTATAAAAGAGCTTTGACTTGCAGGGTCTGACAGCATTCTTACATGTACACGATGACCAGAATTATTGTAAACAAAAGCTCTTGCAGTGGCTAAAAGCACATGTGATTTACTAGAAGCCATTGCAGATACAGAAACTGTACTTGACTTTTCTCTATGAGGCTGATTTTGATTGGTACGAGAATTGTTCGGCTGATTTTGACTATGTGTTTCACTAGCAAGAGAAGTAGTTTTATGAATTAAAGAGTGATGCTTTTGAGAACACACAGAACACGTTTGAGTGCTTGTGCATTGCGATACGCTGTGAGCTACTCCAAGACAATTATAACAAAGAGATTTAGATCGCACAAATTTGTGCTTTTCTGGCAAAGTCAAATTTTTAAATTTTTGACAGCTATAGATTCTATGAGAAACTTCATTGCAATAACTGCATTTTAGCTTTACTTCATTTTTTAATGACTGAAATTTATTTTGATTGTTGGACGTACCTTGACTATCACTTGACAATACACCTGTATGTAATGATGTTCGTGATGAACGTCTTGGCTCTAATGTCTTGTTAGATGTCTCTGATGATGCTACATTTTCTAATACAACACATCGATTCTCTAAAAATTCAAGAAATTCAGTAAAATTTGGCAACGCTGCAACATTACGAGATGACTCGAAGGCTTTTCGAAGCCCGAGATCTACTTTTCTTTGTAAAATATAGATTAGGATGAATTCAAATAGTTGTGTATCTGAATACTTTAAATTTTTTAGTGACTGAAAATTGGATTTAATATTTGTTACAAAATCTCTTAAATTTGTACTATCACATTTAGAAAGAGGACTCAATTCAATAATTGATTTTAAATGTGCATTGATCACAGATAGTTTATTTTCATATCTTTCTCTCAAGAGTTTTATAGCAACGTCACAAGTGTCATTATTGAGCTCTAAATTGCCAATAATTTTCAAGGGTTCATTACGTAAAAATAACTTTAAGTACATAAATTTTTGGACATTATCTAACGTACTGTTATTTATGATAAGCTTAGTAAACAACTGGAAAAATGAAGACCATTCCTCTATTTTTCCACAAAAGGGTTTTATGTTAAATTCAGGTAACCTAACAGAGGGTACATTTTGTGCTACTACAGTAGCCTGAACATTAGAACTATTTATTGAAGAAGTTGGAGGACTTAACGCTTCAATAACCTTTTGTATTCCTACATGAATATCACAATAAGTTTCTTCTATTTGAGAACGATTTTCACTATCGATATCACTAACAAGACTATCCTCAATGACATCTTGTGCAGTACAATATCTGTCATAATTCTGTTGTAATATAGCAAGTTTCAACTCAAATAGTTTGATTTCAGTTTCAGTATCCTTATTTTGATTAAACCAATTCACAACTCGAGTGATGTGCCCTTTGGCACTAGTACGACAAAGTTTTGCTTGAGAATAGTCCATTTTGAACAATTTGTTTTAAATCATTAAGGGCCGGTACTTTCGTTTCTGATTAAGTTGTTGATTTTGTAACCGCCTACCAAATTTTAATCGATATCAAATATCCCGGTTAACTTTACTTGGGTACTTTCGGCCCATTTCAGAACCCCGGTTAGTTGATCGTGTTTTATTTAGGCGTTTGCATAAAATACCTAGCCCATAGTACAAATGCCCACATTTTTCGCTTCAACTGTCAAAACTGAAGAAATTTTGAGGTTAAAATCCTAAAAATAAGAGGGAAACGTTTGTATATTTGTAAAGGATCTGTTTAGTTTTGTGCAACCCCTTTTATTTTCTTTGGTTTTGTGGTCAGTTGGTTAAAAAGTGGAATGATGGAAGACAAAAATAAAAAAAGAGGTTCAAATTTTTCATCAAGAGAAATTAATTTGTTAATGAACTGTTTATTACCCGAAACTAAAGTAATAGAAAATAAACAAACAGATGGCATTTCTTTAAAAGAAAAACAGGAAGCTTGGAAGGGGGTCCATTCCCATTTTACTGCCGAAAATAAAGACCAGTATAGAGATTTGGTTTCAATAAAATTAAAATACGACAATATTAAAAGAAATTTACGTAAAAAAATATCGGACAATAAAGCAGAACTTAAAAAAACAGGCGGAGGTCCACCAAATGACAAAAAACTGTTGTGGTATGAGGAACAGTTATATGAAATACTCCAATTAAGCATTGAGGGACTTGATGCACAGGGAGATTGCGATGCTTCAAGCAGCCAAAGTAATTCTTTGGCACCTAAACCTATTTCAGTTGGCGTACTTGAAAGTTCTGAAAAAACTAGAGGCATTGACCACACCTATGATCTGCAGATATCAGGTAATTGATATATTTTAATTTAATAAAATAATGTTTTTTTTAACTATGGTAGATAGGTAAATATGTACGGAACTTTAATAGCGCCAGGTCCGGCGACATACTTAACCTATTCTTGACATTACTTCATCATTTTGTAATAAAATCTGCAAATTGTATGTTTAGTAAAATACCTACTAGGTCCTGTTGTACCACTTATAATTTTTTTTAGGTGATACCCAAAATGGTACTTTTTTAATAGATGTTGAGCCTGTAGAGCAAAGTACACATATATACCGACTGTAGAATATTCTAATTTTCAATTGGATTATGTGGTAAGGTTCTGTAAAGTATTACTAGTGGGAGTTTGGTTTAGTCACCAAAAGTAGTGACTTTGCTAACAGTTTATTAAACATAAAAAACATTTTTATTTTTAGAAACAAATTGAAGAACCTACCCCTCAGCAAAGTGTTCAACGTAAATCACAAAATTTGACGGTATGTATCTCATGGATTCTTAACTAGATGTTCTTGACAAAGTTAGGGTATAAAATAAATATGAATTACTATAAAAAAACTTAATAACTTTCTCTTTTCGTTCACTGCTTTTTAATTTTCCCATCTAAAAAATTTGTATCTTGAGTGGCACATAAAATTAAAACATATGTACATGTAAATTTATGTTTGGCATTAGGTATTGCCGAGGGTATTGCTAACTACCTTTTTTTACTATTTTAGCCAAAAACAGGTTGGAACCTAAAAAAAAGAAAACACACTGTTGAAGAAAAAAAAATACCTTACATGTATTTGAAGTGTTGTCTGAAAAAAAACGGATTTAACATTAATGCAAAAAAAATGCTTTGAAGTTGAGGCACGAATTAAGATGGAAGAAGAAAGCAGGTTAAAAGAAGAATGAATTATAAAAAAACAAATATTAGATTTAGAAATGAAATACAGGGAGGAACAGCTGGATCAAATAAAACAGGAAAAAGGAAGACAGGAAGCCATGTTTCTATTAAATCAAGAAGAAAAAAAATTAAAAATAGAAATTTTAAAATGTGAACTACATCAAAAATTACAATTTTCAGGTCCTAAGTACCAATAATTAAATAATTAGTTATTAATTTCCAATAGGTACCTCACTACTTTACCTGAATTTGTTTTGTGAAATTTGTGTTATCTTTTATAACAAAATTATTCTGTAAACACTATTAAGAATTACAAAAAAAAATTGTATTGCTACATTTCAGTAATAAACGTGACCTGACCTGATCTTAGTTTGTAATAAATTGTTTCACAAGATATTTTTTTTCTTTAATATTTTATTTACCAGCATGGTTTTGTTTATCAATTCATCAAACCAATATACAAAGTAACATAGGCATAATTAATCCACTTTCTCAAGCTGCAAAAACTTAAACAATTTACCAATAGAAATAAAACAAACTGTTCTCTATAAAATATTTACTAAATTAAAAAACAACACTATAAAATAAGAGAAACGTAAAGTTACATATTTACAACATTCAGAGCAACCTTAATTTTTTTTAATATACAGTGTGTCTACTTAAGTTGGCAGCATAAGGAAAACTTTTTTATTATGAATTTAATGGTTAATAGTTGCTCTTTATAAAAAAGTTCTTAAATTAATTCTAAATGAGCAAACCCAACCTTTAAGTTTTATTTTCGAGCAAGATTTGATCATAAAGTGGTAGTTACAATATTATTCATGGCCTCCTATTTACAGAGAAGTTTTTTAATATGCATATTGACACAGGAAGTTTATTGAAAAGTAATAAAAATTACTTTTGATTAACTTTGTATATTTTACTAAACTAATATTTGACGTTTAGTACAGACATATTATATTGATATTGACAAAAATAAAGGTAATTTGATTATTATTGTTTGGTTATTAGTAAGATGTGCAAAGTTAAATGTAATTTTTCTTACTTTTCAAAAAATTTCCTGCGTAACTAAGAGTTTAAAAAACTTCTTTGTAAATAGGAGGCCATGAATAATTTCTTTTATTCTAACTTCCACTTTATTATTATTAAAATAAAAGTTAAAGGTAGTAATATTTAGGATTAATTTTTACTTTTTGACTACCCTGTATAAGCTACCTCAAAATCGAAAGTTTTAATATTGTTTTCTCAGGAAGCAGAACTTTTTATAAGGAGTAATTTTTTTCTGTAAAATAATAAAAAGCTTTACATGCAAAAAAATAGTTTTTCCAAAAATTTACACTTTAGATCCAGTTTTTAAAGATAACTGATAAAGCCCACCTCTAGCATACATACATCTTCCATAAATATTACAATGTCTGAAAATAATTTATGTATGTTTGAAGAACATGATTATTAGGGATATTTTGTTGATTTTCTGGAAGAACATCATCATCTATATCTACGTATTCATCATTAATTATATTATCTCGATTGTCCACTGCAATATTATGTAGTATAGCTGTAGAAACTATAATTTTTTGAGCCAACACAGTATTACATCTTAATCCCATCGTTAAGACTGCAAACCTTCTTTTCCATATTCCAATAGTCCGTTCAATAATAGTTCTGGTCGATATATGTGACCTATTGTAACGTTCTTCTGCTGGAGTATTCGGGTTTGGAATTGGTGTCATTAAATAATTATTTTGTGGGTAAGCACTATCTCCTAACAGAACACTATCATTAAATTCTCCAGCTTCAAATCTTTCTTTGATAGAAGAATTTCTGAATATATGGCTATCATGAGCTGAACCAGGCCAACGTGCTACTATATCTAAGATATAGTTTTTGCTGCTACAAATTACTTGTGTATTTAGCGAAAAATAGCCTTTTCTATTTCTAAATATTTCTGCTTGAGGACCCCCTTAAACAAGAAAAAAGAAATTGTAGGTATATCTGCATTAAAATTAATGTTTTTTTGCTTATGGGGCTATATTAATGAATGTTTGTGTTAAATTTTGTATTCCCTGTTATCTTTTGTTTTAAATAAAGATATTAAATCTTATAGAAAATTAAAAATCAACAGAATCATCATCCCTAACCCTCTATTAACTTTCTACTAAAAGCTTACCTCGTGACTGTATGGGAATGTGGGTACCATCCACAGCTCCAATTACGTTTGGAAATCGTGCTAATTCATAAAATCCGGCTTTTATTGCTCTTATGCGTTCCTCATTATCTGGATATTTAATAATTCTTGGTCGAAGAGTCATCAGTGCATCTGTTACGCGCTTAATAATTCGGCCGGTGGTCGTTTTGTGAATTCCTCCAAAATCCCCTGCGGCAACATAAAACTGACCCGTTGCATAGAATCTTATTGTCAATAGTAGCTGAGCAGCTGGCCCAATTTCATGGTATCTAATAGTAAAAAGTAACAAGGTTAGAAACTAGTGCCTTACATCTTACATAGAAAAAGTTTAACTTCTTAAAATGTGAATGTTTTGGTATAGCTGTAAAAGTAGTAAAAGCAATACTTACTGTTCGTTATCGTGTCTCAGATAATCTTCAATTTGAAGAAGTACAGCCCTAATAGTGTCTTTTTTTAAACGGAATCTTTTATAAAACTCGTCGTCACTCCAAACATTGAAATGGTCTGGCCTTTCTCTCACTGTATAAGTTCTGATATTTTCAATGAACGCAATAATCTCTTCATCATTATCATCGAAAATTTCCACCAACTCGTTTAAATCCATTTTTTTCTATTCATCAGAAAATCATAATATAAAATAAAATGTCTATAAAATTAGGTTAGGAACCTCTGATCAAATGTGGTAACCGATGGCTCAGACCCCCGTCAAATTTAATAGAAGACACGCCCCCTTTTAATCCTGATTATCCCTTAACCGACTGAGAAAGTACCGAAACGCGTCCGATTATAGTTAATCAAGTATTAAACTGATTTAATCGAGTGGGAAAGTACCGGGCCTAAGAAGTTCTACTAAAAAATAAGAAACTTATCCGGCTCGAAGGACCATTTTGTTTCGTACAGGCTTATACTTCTTTGAGCACAGACTGCCAAAACAAACGAGGGCACACACAAATCTTATCATGCTGCTACCAAAGACTGTACCGTAGGAAGATAAACTAAGTTTCTTATTTTTTATTATTTATTTAACTAACACAAACGCCATATAAATATATAACACCATAATTTGGTAACATTCGTTACACATGAACGGTTTTAAAAATAAAAATACATTTGTGAAACCAAAAAAAACTAATTATAAATTAACATTAAAGTGATATGTTTGTATAAATACCTATAAACTTTGAGAAACAAGTCATTACCTTAACCACATGATTTTATTATAAACATTAAACCATTAAATACCTTTACAAATTACAATAAACAATTTTACCTTTGTTGTCAAGTGTTGTACAGTACTCCACCTTTCCTGTAGTTGTGAATGAACTACCACATTGGCAAAGAAATATATTATTATCAGAAATTGGCAAAGAAATATATTATTATCAGAAATTTCTAGTAAGTATTTACATTTTGCTTAGATGACAGTAAGTAATAACAGATAGCTTTTAGAGGTTAATTTTAATCACAGAACAATAATATGAAGATTGACGGCAATGTCGTCCTTGGAGAGAGAGGCACGTTCACAAATTCACTTTTCTAGTTACTGAGACCAACCTGATTGTTGCTCGATAAGACACAAACCGATTTATTTGTTGATAAAACATGAACCAAGTATTTAGTCGATAAGAACCAAAAATATCCTGCAAACCAAACCTGCAGTGCTGAACGTATAGCATTCAACACAACCACTACTTCACCTAGTGTGAAGCGTAATCCTTTTTGCTACCACTACTTGACCTTTATGAAGCGCGATACCATGACTCCACCCTTGTGAAGTTTTAATACCACTACTCCTGGTGAAGCGTACTCCGTTTTTTGGTTCCTTTTGTTCGACTAAAATATAGACTGATAGTGTTGGTCACTCAGACCCAAACTGGATTGCAGTAGCTAGTACTGGGACTAATTTCAATCTTACCACATTGGTAAGACCAAAGAAAACAAAGTTATTCACTAACTTCGCGAGTAAGTAACCGCAGAGGGTTCAAACATTTTGTAGTCACTAGGACTGAGAAGAATTTCAATCTTACCACATTGGTAAGACCAGAGAAAACAAAGTTATTCACTAACTTCGCGAGTAAGTAACCGCAGAGGGTTCAAACATTTTGTAGTCACTAGGACTGAGAAGAATTTCAATCTTACCACATTGGTAAGACCAGAGAAAACAAAGTTATTCACTAACTTCGCGAGATAATTAACCACATATGGTTCAAAATTTGAGTAACTGGTTGACTAAAAGTATCGACTTGAGAGTCTGACTGATAGTTTGACGAACAGTGCGGACACGAGAATCCGACTGATCGTGTGACTGGTGTGACTAACAGCGCGGACGAAGAATCTGACTGTAGTGACGTTTTTGATTCGCTTTTTCCGTTTTATAGTGTGCATTCTCTTTGTTCTTGACACAGCTTGCGTCACTCGTTTTTTCTCTCTTACAATTCTAGGATTTTCAAGGACTCAACCGCTCAAAAAATGTATCCTACACCGCACACGACAAAGTAGTACTTTCAAAGTACTTGAAATTTTCCCAAAATACTTATTGATGTTAAATAGATCATTTCAATCGTTAGAATGCAAAAGTATTGAGTAGATGATTTAAAAATGTAATATTTAATCAAAAATAGGGTAGGGAGCGAGACCTATGAGCCAGTAGAAGTATCCGTCACTTCAAGCTGACGTCATAAGGTTTCAATGTTGTAGAAATTGACAGGGGTGCATCCACGTAGGAATCGTATAGGTTCAACAAGCGTGTACCTAGTTGTTAGATGGCGCATGCGCCACAATTTGTTCATTATTCCATGTTGGGAAGTATGTTCACAACAAGCGGTTTGTCAGATTGTTAGGAGATCAGTTGCAAACACATACAAATGCAAGTACTGTTAATCAAGGAAATATACAACAAAATTTTGTAAAACTTCCTCCTTTAGATTTGCCAAATTTCAGTGGCAATTATGAATCTTGGTTAGGGTTTTTTGATACTTTCGTCGCGTTAATACATTCTAACAATAGTTTAAGCGATGTGCAGAAATTTAATTACTTGCAATCTTGTTTAAAAGGAGAAGCTGCTTAAGTGGTTCATTCCCTTGAAGTAAATTATCTTAATTATGAAATAGCATTTAGATTATTGCGCCAAAGGTACGAAAATACAGAATTTTATTATTCAGAGTCATGTGAAGTGCCTTTTTGAACTGCCAGTAGTAGGTAAAAATGCCCTTGTTGATTTAGGAAAATTAGTAGACTCTATTCAAAAGAATTTAAGGGCTTTAAAAACTTTGAAGGAGGCTGTAGACACGTGGGATACATTACTACTATATATGTTTGGCAGTAAATTAGACATACATTCAAAACGTGAATGGGAAACTTTCTGCGTTAAAAATAAAAAGGTTGTGTTGCAATGAATTTATTAAGTTCTTGAATGGAAGATGTCATGTACTGGAAAATTTAGAGTCACATAAAACAACTTTAAATCAGTCTCAATCGCCCAATAATGGTAAGTTTGGTTTTAGAGGTCAGAAGACCACACAAGGTTACGTTTCGGTAGGTAACACTGAAGACTGTTGTTACTGTAAAGCAAGTAAGCATCCTATATATTATTGTTCAAAATTTTTAAGTTTAAATGAAACGCAAAGGGTAAGTGAAATAAAAAAGTTTCACTTATGTCTTAATTGTTTTAAACCGAATCATATAAGTACGAGATGTTCTTATAAATGTTGCTTTAAATGTGGTAAGCCTCATAACTCATAACATAACACAATATCGTAGAGTTTTCTGATGGAATTCTTCTGATTTTTTCGAAAAAATCAGAAGAATTCCATCAGAAAACTCTTGTATCCTTTTTTAATTATTTTTTATAATTACTTAGTTCATTTTTAATTTAGTTAGTTTGAATTTATTAGATTCTTTGATAACGAGACTAGATATTAGGTCTCGAAACGTCAGAAAAAAAAATTATTTTATTCAGATTAGGTTTTAGACCGAATATATACTACACTAGAGATAGATTAGGTTCAGGCATACTTTTTATAATTAAAACTCACTGACAGTGTACAGAACATTTCTTTTTTCAGGATTTGTTTTTTGTTTAAACGCAGTGACTTTTATTATTTTTAAAAAATATTTATTTTCCTTAACAGTAGAGTGGCGTAACACCCAAACACTAAATCTTTTAATACAGGAAAAGAACACGAGGTGAGGGCGTTATTAGATTGCGGATCACAATCGAATTTTATGACTAGTGTTTAGTGTCCGAGTTAGGTTTAAATTCATGTGAGGTGAATATGGCAGTTGTCGGAATCAATACATCAACGACAAAGTCAACTAAATCAGTGCAGGCTATAGTAAAATCAAAGTTTAATAAGTTTTCAGTTGATTTAAACTTTTTTGTGCTCAAAAAATTACCAATGTTTTGCCAGTGTTGTCAATTAATAGAGAAATCTTGAAAATTCCGTCAAATATAAATTTGGCCGACTCTAGTTTCGACACACCTGAAAAAATTGACATGCTACTAGGTGCTAATATTTTCTATGAACTTTTACTAGTAGGTCAGATTAAAACGGCTGATAATATGCCTATAATGCAAAAATCAAGATTTGATTGGGTAATATCAGGAAGTATACTTGAAGCTAATAATATAACATCGAAAACGCAATGACTCCATCTCAAACAGTTAGTAATTTTTCATCAAATTTAAGTCTAGATCAACAAATAGAGACGTTTCGGAAGTTAGAGGAAATTCAACCAGCTGTATATTTAAAAAGAGAAGAGCAAGATTGTGAAGGTCTTTTTCAGATTACAACTAAACGTGAGAGTGATGGACAAGTAACCACACACCTTTTATGTACAAAATCAAGGGTGGCCCCAATCAAAACAATAACTGTACCAAGGTTGGAGTTAACTGGGGCATTATTGTTATCGAGATTAATAAATTAAACTATTGAATCTTTGAGCTTGAAAATGATGGAAGTAAATTGTTTTACTGGCCCCCAGATAGTCTTATCCTAGTTAGCAGCAGAACCTGCAAAATGGAACGTGTTTGTTGCACATCGTATTGCAGAAATACAACAAAATAATAATATAAATAACTGGAGATAATTCAGCCGATTTAATCTCAAGGGGAACTGACACAAATCAATTAATAAATTCCAAGCTATGGTGGCATGGACCAGAATGGCTAAAAAAGGAACAACTCGATTGGCCTACAAGTGACATTTCATTCTATGAAGATGAAATTCCAGAAAAGCGAAATGCCAGGCAAGTATTAGTTTCTTTGCTAGATCAAAATATTCTTTTAAGATCAAGTTTTTTAAGGCTACAAAGGGTCGTAGCTTATTGCCTAAGGTTTTACAAAAATTTAAAAGAAAACAGCGATAACAGATTAACAAGTAGTCTGACTGTAAACGAGTTAGAACATTCCTTAACATGTCTTATTAAAATTGCGCAGTCAGCTGATTTTTCAAATGAAATTCAAGCTTTAAGGTTACACTAAATCCCTTTTTAGATAAACAAGGAATATTGCGAGTTGGTGGTCGATTAAATAAATCGTCTATAACCTTTGATCAAAAACACCCAATTATTTTAGACAATACTAATTGTTTGAGTACTTTAATAATCAGTTATGAACACAGAAGAAGCCTATATATGGGTCCTCAAAATTTACTTGCTACTATAAGAACTAGATTTTGGATTTTGCGTGGAATTAATACCATAAAAAGTACTTTGAAAATGTATTGTATGTTTTAAAGTCAAACCCCAACCTTTAAATACTTTAACGGGTGAATTGCCAGAGCACGCCTGCTAATCCAGTTTTTAATAGTGGTGTTGATTACGCGAGTCGTTTTAATATTAAAAGTTCCAAATTGCGACAAAATAAAATTCCTAAAGCATACTTATGTATTTTTGTATGTTTCGTAACTAGGGCAGTTCATCTCGCGGTAGTTTCTGATCTGACAACGAACTCTTTTTTGAACGCTCTTAAACTTTTATTGCCAGACGTGGCAAATGTAAAAACCTCTTCTCTGATTGTGGTACAAATTTTATAGGCGCAAACACCGAAATGCGTGACTTTGGGAAATTTTTAAAGGATAATGAATTACAAAGTAAAATTGCTGAGTATCTATCTCAAGATAGAATAAATTGGAGTTTCATTCCACCACGCTCACCGCATTTCGGGGGTTTATGGGAGGTTAGTGTGTGACGCTTATTTTATATTAAACCAAAGACTAATACAAATAATTTTGAACTTTTAAAAATTATCCCTAATACCAAACTAGGTCAAATTTAACGAATTGTCCCAGGGGACAATGGTGGCCGCCAGCTTTTAAACAGCGAGATGGGTCGGAGTTACGATGTTTTATTTTAGAGCGCCACGTGATTTTAAAGGTTTTACACCATGCCCCTGTATATTGATGTTTTACGAGGAAAGACAAAAATCACGAATTGTCAAACCCCTGAATGCAGCCTGCCTTTCCCCAACACTCGTTCCGATACTAGTATCCAATGAAACAACGCTTAAAACAACAAATTGGTTATATTAATAACCAGTTAAAATTTAGTACAAATTGGTTATATTGTAATGACCAATTAAAAGTATAATACAAATAGTTATATTAATGTCAAATTAAAAAAATGTAATACCGTGTAATTAAATAAATGAGCCTTAAGGGGTATAACCGGCGCACGCTCAGTCCCCAAACGTGATCACGTCTAGTTTACAATACCTTCGCACACCACCTGACTTAAATTTAGCATAGGGAACACGATCCCTCTTTGGTTAACTACCAAAATAAAAGAATTATTCAATGACGCTTATATCTAGTATCAGTAAGCTGTTACATTAGTATTATATACAGTAAATAGTAAGTTTTACAATTGGGGGGAATAGAAAGAGTAAATTTTAAATTTAGGGTGACAGAAAAAGTCTCGTGTTGCTCCTCGAGGTAAAAATTCTAGATAAGTATACTTATTATTAGTATTATTATTATTATTATTATTATTATTATTATTATTATTATTATTATTATTATTATTCTTAGTTATCGAGCAACAAAATAATGGTCGATATAATAAAACAAAAAAAAATGATATCAAAACTTGCGGTCTCCTTAAGCTGGTAAGGCCTCAGCCTCTTCTCTATGGAGGGAGTGGTGAGCCAGCAACAATCGCCTGAGGTCTGACAGGTGTAGGATGGACAACCTTGGTGCTAGGAAGTCCTGGACACATGTGGAGTCCTGTAGTAGTGACTGGGATAGCTATGAGTGATCTTTAAAATCAGGCCGGACGCAAGGAAGGACCGCTCTATCCCAGGAGACGTTAAACCAACTAACACATAAAACAAAAACACAAAAATAGAAAGCCCTGGAAAGAGAAAATCAATCAGCATAAACATTATCTGTCCATTAAACCTGAATTATCAATTTCTCTACACTAACTATGACACAATAAATGTACATTTACCTTTAAATTTTAAACGGGGTCAAGTAGCACGTGGTGGCGTCGAGAAACTTTGTCCTCACAATGACTGTGGGCAGTCAAACTCCATAAAAACTAACACAAAGTTCCATTATATGACTTAAGCCCACGATGAGTTAACTAGAAGAAACTCCCTAACAAAAAGGGTACTGTTGAATCACTCAAAACAGTATAACTTCCAAAAAAACTCAATTTTCTCGCGCCCACGGCAAAACGTGTCGTGCTAATAAGAGGGCTAATTTACGTCTACTCTTAATTCTCTAGACCAGATTACTCCAAACCTGTCCTTTCGAAATCTGCTGTCCTTTAGAAACCAACGAAGCTTTGCTCCTAGATTATGTTCAGTCGATATCCTAATCTGAGGCGAAGTTAAATGCAACTCTATTAGGAAAAGTTTCCTCAAGACAAACCAGGATTTTTAAGGATTTTCTGCCAAAATTCTGCTTATTACTTTTGGAGATTTTCACCTAAACGTTCCCTAAATTTGGGGGTGCGAGGCTATATTACTAGATAACAATAAATACCCCAGGAAATGGGTGTGTCAGGTCACTTCAAGTTGGCAACACTGTCAGGGTATTTCATCAAGACAACACTGTCCAACTTCACTACCACATGGCAAGTGACATATGTCAGAAAATCAGAAGATAAACAAAGCGCTTGAAAGTGAGAAAAATCACTGAAAATTGAAGCTTATATGATACAAAACCACGAATGCGACAGCAAAATAACTACGTAAGTACCCCAAATCATCCTTCAAATCCTGGTGTCCTGGTAGTGAAAATTAATCCAATGTTTACGTTTAAACACACATGGAATCGCCCTAAGCACTAATTATTTTAGGAAAATTAACCAGGGACCAGTCTAAATCGATCTCCACAACACTCAATAAAGTGCCACACTTATCCACAAATAGCGGTGGTCAATACCAACCAGAAATATTTAGGTGAACATAATGTAAACAAACCAAACCGAGCATGGTTAAGCAAGGAAGGGGACCCTCCAGGAGAAACTCGTAAAATACAATAAAGGTGTATACAAATAATGCTCTAAATTAGGCCATCACTGAATATTAAGGTAACAACAAGTAATAATATCTAAATGACACCCCTACTTACATTCCTTCTTGCTCTTCTTTTAGTGGAAAGAAGCACCGATTCAGAGAAGTATACCTGAAATCGATTCAACTGTGATTCTATGCTGAAGCGTGCAACCAATGGTAAAATGATATATCATATTTTAATTTCAAAAAACTAGCCAAAAAGACATTTAGAATAGGTGAATGTTACTTATAGTAACTATATTGTATTGTTAAGTTGTAAAAATCGTTACGTTACGGCATAGACCTGTATATTACTGTAATTTAGCTTCTTTAATAGTCCTTCCTTTCTTAAATAAAAACGACTTACTGGATATTTATTTATTTGCTTTTAAATTACAGAAAGTAAGACAGAAAATTATATACCGCGCATTCGCCAAAATATAAAACATAAAAGTACAATTTTAACACGTTACAAGTGTGCGGCAAGCCAAATATCATTTAAATGGAATTATAGGTAACACTTCATTAACTTTTGAAGAGTTAACAACTGTTTTCACACAAATTTAAGCGTGTATGAATTCTCGACTGTTAAGTCCGCTATCGAACGATCCGAACGATTTAGCGCTACTGACACCGGGACATTTTCGTGACGTGCGCAATATAAATTGCAATAGGCTCAATCGTTATCAATATTTAAAACAAATAATTCAAAACTTTTGGGAACGGTGCGGTGGTACAAAGAATGTTTGAGTGAACTAAATAAAAGTGGAAAATGGCGTTATCCAAACGGCCCCAGTTTTAAAATAGGTGATATGGTACTCCTTAAGGACGAAAACTTACCTCCGTTAAAGAGGTCCTTAGGACGAATCGAGCAACTGTATCCGGGAAGCGACGGAATAGTGCGCGTTATTTTGGTAAAAACCGAAAAGTGTAGTTTCAAACGTGCGGTTGCCAAATTATGTGTTTTACCGTTTGAATATTTAGTTTTTATGGCTTATGTTATAATAAATATTAAAATGTTTGAATTTTTTTTTAGTTTATTTTTTAATTATTGTCATTGAGTTAATAATGTAAAATTAGTGTTTTAAATATGTATCTTTTAATAGTTTTTAAAGAAAATCTCTTGATAAGTTTTGTAATGATAATTTCTACTTTGTTGATTGTTTAATATAATAGTATCTTGAAAATACGGTGGTACTTTCAAGGGGGGGGGGGCTGGCATATGTTACGCCATTGCCCAAAACTTGCTGCATTGCATTTCTTAAAGTTACTTGACACCGGCGATATCGGTGTGTTATTCTTGGTTTGCTTGTTCATCTTGGTTTATGCTGAATAGGCATTATGTTATAATTCAATAATAGTCTTCAGAACTCAAACGTTCAGATTCACTAAGAAGGTTTAAGATTTAGTAGGAACTGGTTTAAATTAAGATATTATAGTTATAGTTGATCAGTTATGTTTTGAGAGGTTTTTGTCGTGTCATTGTTAATAAGTCGTTATTAAAAATTTATGAATTATTCGGATATTTCAGCAATTTGCGGGGTTTTCAAATGATTTTCATCTTGGAACGAGTTGCTGTAATGAATTTAGTTCTATTATCGTCGATAGTACCTACGTACTAAAATTGTCCTTTTATTTATAAATTTGCGAAAAAGCTCGGAAATGAAATGATAGTATCAAACTTAAATGTCTTATTCTTACACTTGCCTGTTTAAAACTTTTGGTTGTCAAATTAGACCGGACTAGCGTTGGAGAATCTGGCTGAAAAAAATTTAGTTTAGTTAGTATAAGTTAGTCAGTCAATATAAGAGTATTAGAGTAGTCGTAGAGTGTTGAGTATGTCATAAATTTGTTAACAGTAAGAAATAAATAAAAATCAAAAAGTTAAATGATTTATTTAAAGTGGATATAAATACGAGAAATAATACAATCTCAGAAGCCTAGCTGCAACAACTCCCTTTGTGTCACAGAATAATTTCTTTCTGCTCTCGATAATGCTCGGCTTACATACGATATCACAATCTACTCTCCATCAATGAGTCAATACACCTCCCAAACCTATGTCGGTAGCATCAGACTGTGCTGTAAATAGCTGAGTGAAATTAGGTTGGCATAAAATCGGCGCAGAAACCAACTTTTGCTTAGTATTAACAAACGCGGCTTCGGTTTCGTCATTCCACGAGACAGGCTGTTTCTTCATTTTCCCTTAAGCAAAACATTAAGGGGTGCGATAAAAGATGAGCAATTCTGGATAAAACGTCTGTACCAAGAACACATTCCCAAAAAACGTTTAATCCTAGAAGTATTACGAGGACGAGGATAATTAACCATAGAATCAACTTTCGGAGGATCCGTAGTTAGTGGATTATTACCCACTATGAAACCAAGGTACTTAAGTGAAGTTTTAAAGAAGTTGCATTTTTCTAAATGAATAGTTAGCCCTGCATCTTTCAAAATATTTTTTACTGTAGTCAAAAGTTCAACGTGATGATCAAAATCAGGAGAACACATTAAAATGTCGTCGAGATAAGAGAACATATGAGGCTCATATTTTGATCCAAAGATGGCGTCAACCAATCTTTGTTGTGTTTGAGCCGACTTACATAACCAAAAAGGCATAATAGTGAATTGGAATTGACCGCTACCAATAACAGAAAAAGCTGTATTTTCCTTAGAAGCAGAGTCAACAGGAATTTGACAGAAGGCCTTTCTTAAATCAATAGATGAGATAAATTTTGCATTTCGAAGATTATTAAGTATACGATCAATATGGGACAAGGGATAGGAATCGTGCTTCGTAACTTTATTCAGGAAAAGTCCATCAAAGCAATAACGATATTGTCCATTTGATTTTTTAACTAATAAAGTTGGACTACTCCAAGGATTTTGTGACTCTTCCACAACGCCAAACTTTAACATCGAATCTAATTCTTTGTGTAAAATTTGTTGTAAAGAAGGTGAGAGAAGATATGGTTTTACTTTAAAAGGTTTATTATCACCAGTATCTATTGTTAATCCAATTTTATCTCTTCTACCCAATCTATCTGTACTGTCTAGGGCTTTAAAAGCTCCTATAACTTTAAAAGCTTTCTGTTTTGATGACAGTTCATCTAGAAAAGTTTTGGAAAAGAGAAACTACAATTATTGCCCGAAACTGTTGAAATAATTGTACCATCTTTACGTACAAACAAACTATTTTCTTTAAAATTTATAAGCAATTTAAACTGTCTAGCAAAGTCGCTTCCGAATACAAAAGAATGACTAACAGAATGTTCAACTAAAACTTTAATAATTTGGCAGGAATTATCGATAAAAATTGGCAAGTCGGCAACATCGTTTATTTTCTGAGAAGTGCCATCAGCTGTAAAAACACTATTAATTGTTGCTGGATATATTATAACTTTAAAGCACTTTAAAACTTTTAATTCTTCAGCTCCCACTATAGAAAAATTAGCCACTGAATCAAATAAAACACTAATGTTACGATCATACAATCTTACTAAAAGGTAGGGTCTGTTATCAGTTTCTTTATTTAAAAATAAAGGTAAAGCTTCAGAAATTTTATTGTATTTTTGTTTATAAAAGTCAGAAACAAATTCTAGCCAAGAAGTCCAATCTGATTTGGGATAAAACGAATGTTTTAGTGTGGTCTGTTGTTTAGACCGATCAATGCCTCGACCACTGACAGGTATTGAAAATCTTAGTTTTTTGTACACTTTGGACAGGAAGAAATTTTTACATTAGACTCCCCACACTTATATCAAAAAATGCTTCTTTTTTTCTTACAAACATTATATGTATGATTAGGTAGATGACAGTTGAAACAAATGACTACTTTTGCTTGTATCAGGTAAATCGTTTTTAATTTCATCCATTACATTAATTTGATTAGCCTCGTCTACTGATCGTGACTGGGCTGATCTAAATGAACTTTTATTACCTTTTTCTTTTCTCTGAAAGAAGCATGGGAGTTACTCAGGTAGGAAAGTTGACAAGTAGATTTACGCGAGGTAATATAGGCAGCTTCTTCAAGTTTCCTACACAAATCAGTTAACTCAGTATCTGAGTCAGTAGTATGTAAGGCAAGTTGATGAACATAATCAGGTAAAAGATTATTTTAATGTATTTAAGTCTGGTGACCTCTGCAGGACGCGTAGATAAACGACTAAACAGATTCTCTAATTGTGCTATAAAGATAGTAACAGATTCTTGTTTCCTCTGTCTTCTTTGTCTTATACTTTCCCATATTTCATCATCGGCAAATGGAGGCAAAGATGTATTTTGTAATGGCTGAATTAACGAATCCCAACAGACGATTTAATAGCTCTGTTCGTAGAGGAATCACAAACCGATCAGCGCCAATCAAATTTTAGGTATTTGGTAACGTGACAGTTTGCCGACTGGTTTCCAGTAATTTCACTGGTGTGTGACTCTTGTGCGAACAGGGCTAATATTTATATACAAAAGGAAAGCATCACCAATAAAAAATTCCACGGCCGAGTTGAATAATTGATCATCAGTAAACTCTCGCGCCTGCACCAAATCAGTTACGCGTTCTATAAAATAAAACACCCTTTTCGGATCTCCATTAAACTTGACACCCCACGTATAGGTTGCTTATTAGCCCAACAAGTTATTAACGGATTTAAATTAAACACGGGCGAAGAAGGCTGAGGATAGAAGGAAGTACTTGCTTGTGCTAAAGGATCGTGACTTTATCATCTAAGTCAGCTTCTAACTTTGGGCATGACGCATAAGTTTCGTTTTGAAATTTAACCACTTCGTCCGGATCGGCGTTTAGTTTTGGAATTCGTTTTACGCGACCAATAAGATGGTTAATTCTGGATTTAATGCGTAAGAAAGCGGAATCAATTACAGTTCCCTCAAAATCTGCTATAGCATCAGAAATAGAAAGAATACTTTTATTAGTTACCTATATTCTCTTCCGTTCAGATTCACTAAGAAGGTTTAAGATTTAGAATTGGTTTAAATTAAGATCTTGTAGTTGATCAGTTATTTTTTGACAGGTTTCTCTCCTGCCATTGTTAATAAGTCGTCATTAAAAACTTATGAATTATTCTGATATTTCAGCGATTTGCTTGGTTTTCAAATGATTTTCATCCTGGAACGGGTTGCTAGAATGAATTTAGTCTATTATTGTGAAAAGTACCTACTAAAATTGCCATTTTCTTTCTAAATTTGCAAAAACACTCAGAAAAAATTTCATATTATAAAATTTAGTTGTCTTATTCCTATACTTGTCAGTTTAAAACTTTTGGTTGTCAAATTAGACCGGACTAGCATTGGAGAATCTGGCCGTTCATTTTAAAAATCGCTATCATAAGCTTCCATGCAAATTTGGCTTCCTGGTTTACCAGAATTGCCTCTTTTTTTAAAAGTTTTCCTAAAATTTTTTGCTAACATTACTTGCAGAAATTACTGAACGTATTGCAAGTTCATAGTCAAGTTCGTAATCCAAAAGGTGATTGCAATGAAAAGAAAAATCAATTTTGAATTTACTCAAACCCATAAAAAAATTAAAGTGTACGTGACTATTTTTATATAAAAATTCTTCAAAAATATTATGTATAAACAAATAAACAAGATAGCAATTACATATTTATACTGCAGTATAGGAACTATGACAAAAAATTTGCATATATAAAAAAATGGGTTTACAGGAAAGAAACTAAATTTTACGAATTTAAAAATCTCATCGTGTTATTGTCAGGCAAATAACAAAAATATTTATTTACTACTTTCGGTTTCTGTTAAAAAAAACTAGTAAATAAAATACACAGATTAGTAAAGCTTTGCAAACGTGGGTTATTCCAGGGACGGTTCTAACCTAGTTGGAAATAAAATTTGGATCCGATGTGAAAATAAAATACAAATTTATATTTATTTACCCACATCGTGTTATTTGAAACTGCGAAATACGAAAATACTTCGGTCACAGAGATATACCATACAGGGTGTTTGAAAAGTCTTAGCATGGGCAAATATCTTTACTATTAATAAAGATGGAGACACCAAATTTTAGTTGTATCTATTGCTTAATTAATCTACTTTTTTATGTAATTTGACTTTTCAACCCCCTTGGGGGGTAACGCTAGGGAGTTGAGGTCAAAAATTTTAAATGCAACCTTATGCCGTGTGGTGCCTCATTTTAAAGGTATTTTCGAGAATGGCAGATGTTACTTCTTGGCAGAGTTCCAAAATGAACTTTATTACTGGCGAGAAGTTCATGGTGGTCATTCTAAACAACTTTTAACGTAATAAGTAAGGCAGGCACTGTTGGTCTGTTATCAGAGGCGTCGATGCCCAAAATAAGTACGTACGTATACGGTATTTGACAGAAATAATTTAATTCATGGGCGTTGCCGTGATTATGTGAAATAAAAAAAAACGGTTGAGTGCGAGTTCGACTCACGCATAGAGGGTTCCGTGCCACATACAATATTGTGAATTTCTCACAGGACGCAAACATTTCAATATCTATGGTAAGGCTAACCCGTGAATAAATAACAAAAGGCGGCCATGCCGGAAATAAGTCAGTGCGTATATGTTATATAACTGATTAGTAAGGCTGGCGCGGTTAGTCTGTTCCCAGAGGCGTCAATGCCGAAAAGAAGTACGTACGTATACGGTATTTGACAAAAATAATTTTATTCATGGGCGTTGCTGTGATTGTGTAAAATAAAAAAAAAGTCAAGTGCGAGTTCGACTCGCGCATATAGGGTTCCGTACCACCGTAAGATTGTGTTTATATATTTTTAATAAATTTGCTGATGTTGCCCAATCAAACCCAACCAAAGTTATAAAATTAAATACGTAGTGGTACCTTTACTATTGGAGATATTCTTAAAAGTGCATGAGTTCGAATGTAGACACCAAAGTACATCTCCTGAAATTCCGTCCGCATGTCTAGCTCGCTCGGTTTGTGCGTGGTACGCATTTTGGTGTACTGCGCAGTGTCAAAAAACGAAAAATAAAGAAGTCAAAAAAATTGGGAAGAAAGTTATAAAGTTAAATACTTAGTGGTACCTTCACTATTAGAGATATTTAAAGTGAATGAGTTTAAATGTAGACACCAAAGTCCATCTCCTGAAATTGCGTGCGCATGTCTAGCATGCTCGTTTAGCGCGTTGTACGCATTTTGGTCTACTCCGCAGATGTCAAAAAACGAAAAATATAAAAACGACAAATGAAGAATTCGAAAAAGTTGGAAACAAGTTAGAAAAAAGTGCCCCACAAAAAAAGGTGCGCGCAGACTGGTACTGTATGGCACAAGAGGCCGACTAACGGTCGACTTATGCCCCGCCCGATTATACGAGTTACGATTTATAATGTTTATAGGCTTGCCATTTAAAAATGAATTAAAATACGGGGTTTGCGGTAAAATGTTCCTTTTTTGAAGACTTTTAATAGAAGGGACCACACGGCATAGGTTTGCATTCAAAATTTTTGACCTCAACTCCTTAGCGTCACCCCCCAAGGGGGTCGAAAAAGTCAAGTTATATAAAAAAGTACATTTATTAAACAATAAGATACAACTGAAATTTTGTGTCTCTGTCTTTATTAATTTATTAAAACAGATTATTTTAACCGAAGTATTTTCGTATTTCGCAGTTTCAAATTACACAATGTGAGTAAATAAATATTTGTATTTTATTTTCAAATCGGATCCTAATTTTATTTCCAAATAGATTAGAGCCGTCCCTGGAATAACCCACGTTTGCAAAGCTTTACAGGTTAGTTACTAAAATACATTTTTTATTTGGTTGTTTACAAAAAGCTACTACTAATTTGAGGAAACCAGTAAAACAAATTAAGAAATATCACGATATTAATATTCAAATTATACCGATCATTTATATCAAAGTTAAAAAAACTGTTTAAAACCGGAATACTCCATTTAACTTTTGACAGAGAAACACAGAATCTATATAATAATATTTAACCAAAAAAATCAATTCGAAAGACAATTACTTATTTATATTGCGTATACAATTAAAAAAATATATAAGTTAATAGGGGTTAGTAATAATAAACTTATAGTCGGCATAATATAATCAAATTCATGAAAAATAATAATAATTAGAAAATTAGAAATAGTGAAACACAGTCAATCCCCACGCACTTGGGCGTCAAATCTTTTGTCGCGTTTTTTTTTTCATAAATAAAATATATTATATAGTAATATACAATATATAATACTTTTGAACATTCCAGCGACGGTAGCTGTTCATTGGTGAGCACTAGGCTGTGAGTTAGTAGTATGGTTCACTTTTATAATCAAGCGCCACCCAGTCTGCAACTTTCTTTAAGTGGAGAAGAATCCCCAGACTGGGAGATGAACCCTTAGAAAAGATGTTAAAATAAAAAGCAGGTTACCATTGACTAAATTTAATAGGTATTCCCAGTACTTATTTCCGTGGAAGAGAGAATAAATTTATTAACACTATTTAAAAAAATTAACGTTTCTATTGCAGAATTTCAATTTTTAAATACCCCCGCCCAACTTAATTACGCATTCGAATGGTTGATTGATCAATCAAATTGACACGCACAAAAAATATAACACTAATATCAAATCAGAAAAGTTTTACATTTATGAAATTAATATCATTTTAAATTAGGTAATAATACGCATAAAAAGTATAAAAATAACTATTTAAAGCATGGCAGATCATATTTGATTCATGTTAATTCATACAAATACATGGAATACTATCAGCATATTTCTCTGGCAGGAAAAGATCCATAAATGTTTGTTCGGAATTTCTCAGGAACTAGTCATGAGACACGTATTATTCAGGCAGGAAACATAAGTAGAAAACGTACCTGAACATTGTACACCAGTGTGTACCTCAACAAAAAAAAACTCTAGAATAACAATAAAAAAGCAATAAGTAATGGCATATTATACATTGTGGAAGGTATCTTACCTCAAAGATATTTTGAGGATTTTTGAATCAAAACTGGCATTTCTTGACGGAAATACAGGAACTTGAAGGTAGATAAAGGCATATTCTAATGAAAGAACTGAAATAACAAACGAATTTTTAAACGATGATCACGAAAAAGCTTGATTATAATTAACATACCAGAATGGATAATGAAGGCATGGAGGAATACGACTAATATACACTCTTTACCATTCAGCATCAACACAGTGTCCAAAAAAGATAAGATACCCATTCTGAGTAAGGGATGGTTGTCGTGTGTAGGTACACCACACTCGACCCACGGGCTCGCAGGAAATGTCTCTCTTAACAACAGGAAAAAAGCCTTTTGAAGATCCCGCTCAGAGTACTCTGAGACGGTACCTCGATATTAATTTATTCCAAGTTAAAAAAGGATAGCATTCAAAAACTACATGGTATATGCATATTAACATAAGCAATAAAATTTCTATCAAAGAAGAGATACGCAAACTCCATTATATTAATTTTTCACGATATTTTTAACGTCATAAATCTATTCGGAACTACGGTACTAACATATATATATATATATATATATATATATATATATATATATATATATATATATATATATATATATATATATATATATTTCTAGCGAATGCGCCAGATAACTAGGCAGTACCCATGTAACACCTTACAATTAAATGTTTTAAATTAATATGCTAATTTATAATTAAATTTACATAACGTTGTAGCGAAACGCTACAAGTGTTACCCCTAGGGATTAAATTACAAGATAAAAAAGTTGGTTCTTATCTACCTACCGCCGTAGCAAGAGACTTTCATATAACCAGCAACTATTTTGCACCAAGACCGCAACCGCGTAATTTTTAGGGGTTGATTTTACCCCTTTAGAGAGTGAGTTTTGTAGCATCCTTTCTTAGTGGACGTCTGGGGCCTAAACTATAGTTGTGTGTAAAATTTCAGCTTTGTATCTCTGGTCGGGCTGGGCCTTGTTGTTAAATCAGTGGTAGAAATGTGTTTCTACCCCCTAGGGGTAAAAGTCCAACACGGATAAGAAGTAGTTTTATGTAAAAAAATAAAATAAAATTGATATGTTTTAGCGTTTTCCTTATAACTTACTAGTTTTTAAAATAATTTGATTTTTAGGGTTTGCTTTTACCCCCTTATAGGGCGAGTTTGGAATATCCTTCCTGTCTGGACGTCTGGAGCCTAAACTAAAGCTGTTTGCAAAATTTCAAAAACTCCGAAACATATCAATTTTATTTTATTTTGTTTCATAAGACTACTTTTTTCGTGTTTCAATTTTAAAAAGACACTTCTCCACTGATTTATCAATGCCCAGCCTTAACTACCAAAGATAGAAAGCTGAAATTTTGCAAACAGCTTTAGTTTAGGCTCCAGACGTCCAGAAAGGAAGGATATTCCAAACTCGCCCTATAAGGGGGTAAAAGCAAACCCTAAAAATCAAATTATTTTAAAAACTAGTAAGTTATAAGGAAAACGCTAAAACATATCAATTTTATTTTATTTTTTTACATAAAACTACTTCTTATCCGTGTTGGACTTTTACCCCTAGGGGGTAGAAACACATTTCTACCACTGATTTAACAACAAGGCCCAGCCCGACCAGAGATACAAAGCTGAAATTTTACACACAACTATAGTTTAGGCCCCAGACGTCCACTAAGAAAGGATGCTACAAAACTCACTCTCTAAAGGGGTAAAATCAACCCCTAAAAATTAAATAATTTTTTAGTTCAAAAACCAATAGGATTTATAAAAAGGCCGAAACACGTCGATTTTATTTAATTTTTGTGTTGGAACACCCATAAGGAGTAAAGTGGATTATGATTTATTTTAAAACTAAGTGAATTAAATTTTCTCGAAAAAATCAATTAATATTATTTTAATTAAAAATACTAGCGGCCACATTTTGATAGGCACCCTGGCAAAAATATATTCCCCCATCCATTATTACATGTAAAAATTAGATTGTGATTAAACACTCGATGAACGTAGTAATCCCGCAGCCGGATCTCGGACTACTAATTTAGTTGTTAAAATTTTTATATTAAGTAAATAATATGCAACCATTTGTAGGCACTTTTCTCCTAATTTTTTAATATGTTAGCTTATCCAAATTTGACCATCATGTTCCATTTCTTGATTTTATTTTATACCTTTTGTGACCATCTTGTTCCGTTTCTGGCTTATAATTTTAACATTTGTGGTCAATTTGTGCTATTTATTGCTCATAAGTTTTACCGCTTATTTGAAAAATTAAAAATAATAAATAATGCAGTGTAAATATGCTTTTAATCTTAACTAAGTACAAAAAAAGATAAAAAAATTTCCAAAACCTAATTAACTGTTATCTCGTCATCACATTGTACCTATCTAATATTAACAGAACTTCATAAAGGCCTCTTAAACTTTTTTTATAGGTAGAGCAATATTTTAAATGACATCTTCATTTGTGTACCATAGTTGATTTTTTGAACTGGGCCGTTTCCAGTACATATCACCACTTCGTGTCTTCGTTAGCATCAGGACCGTCTGCAATATTTTGTGTTAGGAGTTTGTTTTCTAAAATGTTTAAAGCCCTTTTAGCATCAGACTTATTTTCATCTAGTTATATTGAATTTTGATTATACTGATCATTTTGAAGCTCTAATTCTGGGAAATCGAACTCACCTTGACCGTAGGTTGTAGACTCTTCATTTATATTAGATGATGGTACTGTTACAACTTTATTTCTAGCTTTACATGTACTTTCAGAAACAAATTTTTTCCAAATATTGTAAAGTCCTCTCGTATAAGGTGTAAAAATATCTTTTTTAAAACCTCTAAAACTTTTGAATCAATTATCGATTCTAAATTTTTAATTGGCTCTGATTTGTATTTGTTATTTTAATGATTTATCGAAAACGGATTGTAATATTTAACATTATGTAGATAGGTACCATTTATATTTTCGATACTAAAACTTTTTGGATGTACATAATAAATATTTTCCGTTTGAGGTGATACAAATATTATTAATTTAAAACTAAAACCTCTTTCTATATAATTATATAAAAACTAAAAACCTAAAAATCTCTGTGTCTGTCAGTGACTTGAAAAACTCACTAACTATATATAACCCTAAAACCTATAAATGAGAACAAAGTGGGATCTAATCCTATGTTAATATTTTTGCACAAACTACTGCATTATTTTTGGTAGATAATGTAAATATTTCTACAGTTAAATAGTTATTTATACTATAAGGGATGTAAGTAACATTTACCAGTCGAGGACGAATTTTGCGCCCGAGCGATAGCGAGGGCTGGCAAAAAAGTCCGAGACTGGTTAATGTACTTACATCCCATATAGTATATAACATTTTTCCCCCTCCCTGAATTGTATGTTTACCAGAAAATGCTGGATATATTTTTGGATTTTTATTATCATTACATTCGATAGCATTCTCATTAAATTATGAAGGCAGCCGTGATCCGTTGCCAGAGCAATATATGCAGTTTTTATTTTATCAACAACGTCAATTATTATTTCCCTAGGGATGTAAGTTGACTTACATCCTGTCGTTAAGGGCAACCAATACCTTGTTGAGTAACTTTCACTTCCGTCTGTCAAAGCAGTGTCAAAATAGGTTGCTTACAATACAGGGAGGGGGAAAAATAAATTGCTCAAAATACGTACACGTTCTACGATTTCGTATGTACGTACGAAGGCGTAGAACTGCCACGGCAAAATAAAAAATAAATAAACTCGGAATTCCGACTTTAAACTCGGAATTCCGACTTTACGTAGGTATGTACTTTCGCTTAGTAATTGCAGCCAGATTTTCCAACGCTAGACCGGTCTAATTTGACAACCAAAAGTTTTAAACTGACAACTGTAAGAATAAGACAACTAAATTTTATACTGTAAATTTATTCCGGAGCTCTTTCACAAATCTATAAATAAACGGGCAAATTTAGCACGCACTTTCGACATTAATAGAACTAAATTCACTCTAGCCACCCGTTCCAAGATGAAAATCATTTAGAAACCAAGCAAATCGCTGAAATATTGGAATAATTCATAAGTTTTTAGTGACGTCTTATTAACAACGACAGGACAAAAACTTGTCAAAACATATCTGATCAACTAGAAGATCTTAATTTAAACCAGTACTAAATCTTAAACTTTCTTAGTGAATCTGGACGATATTTTTACATGAAGCAAATGAACAAAGTTTATACGTTTGATAACTGTACTTGTTCTGTAATTGCCGTTACTATTTTCTTCAACAATAATTGACGCATTATTATTATTTTAATATGTTGCTTGACAAAATTTCCTACAAAAAACACGCTCAATCATTGAATGGTCATGAATATAATTAAATTAATTTTTTCTACGATCGTGCAAAAAGTTAGTACTTTTTGCACTATTTACTGTGCCAAAAGCTTAATTTTTTGCACTAGTGCAAAAAGTAACTTATTTTTTGCACTAGTGCAAAAAACACTTTGATACCCTAATGAATACGAGTATATTAAAGATAAAAATTTTTTCTTGTATATTTGAGTATACGTATCAACGTGGCAACTATAGACACATACGAAAACAAAATTCAAAAAATTACTGGAAATGAAGTTTGTCCATCAGTTACCATAGTAAATTGCTCTAACTGCGATATTAAAATTAAAATTAACTCGAAAAAAGTAAACAACTAGTTTTGTAAAAATCACGTTAGTTTAAACTGTTTATGTTTTTGTTAGAACTATTTTAATATTCCTTGCATTGTAAAATATTTCTTAAATTGTAAAATACTGTAATAAAAAATAAACCGATCGTAGAAAAAATATTGTGTGTAACATGTGCAAAAAGTATATTTGTTGCACTCAGCATGATTGCAGCTCTCGACTTCGTCTCGAGCTGCAAACTTCATGCATCGTGCAACAAATATATACTTTTTGCACTAGTTACACAAATAACTATTTTCTACAAACGTGTTAAAAATGCATTTTTTAACACGCCGCAGACGCCTTAAAAATGTTACTTTATGGCACTAGTGTTAAAAGTACTTTATAGCACTAGTGTTAAAAGTACTACTATGGCAACTACGACGCCAACAATGGTTGTTAGATTTTTTGACAAATGTCAACTTCATAATTTTATATTATATCTACGATGCTACTTAAAACTATGTGTTTCGAATATGTTAAACTTTCTAAAAATTGTAATTGTATTTTTGGTTTTTATTGTCGTTTGTAGAAAAAATTTTGTATGATATTTGTGTTAAAAGTACTTTTAAGGCACTCATTTGAATTGCAGAATTCGCTTCGCTCATTCTGCAAACTTTCAAATTCGTGCCGTAAAATTGTACTTTTAACACCTACATCATAAATAACTATTATCACTTTACTTGATTAAATAAACTAATTAGAAATGAAACCAAATACATTTTAGTAGCTTAAAGCAACTATTGAATAAATCTATTTTTCACCGTACTAAATTTCTACAGGACAAAATAAAGTAGCAAATTGTAAGTTTATGTAATATAACAACCCCGTATATTTCTTAGTAAAATCGGCTTACTCTTAAAAATTTAAATCTTCCTCAGGTTTTTTTTAAATCGGTTAAGTAGTTTCTGAAGTTTCTATGCCTGAGTAATACTATGCAAGCGCGCCAACGCCTAACATTTATACATAGATTATGACGGCCAGCAAAGTCCGAGGTAGTGAAATAATTTTTCAGATCGGTCCAGAAGTTTCTGTGAGTACCTCGAACGTACATACATACAAACAAACTTCAGCTCTTTATCTTAGTACGGATTTGTACCCCAACACCTCGTCACTGTTCTGCACATCTGAAAGATAAATGTTTTCCAATGACAATCCTTGCCTTGCGAGAAATTTAGTGAACAAATCGTTGCTGCTTTTTTTTTTCATTTTTTTTAATGTTTTCTTTATCTATCCGATACCGCTTAATGTTACAGGCTGGTTTTTATTTCTGTGGGGGAGAAAGGAAGGAGTGTATAAAAATTCTATCTTCAAGGACAAAAATATTTTTTGCAAACGCTTTAAGAAATTACTTTTACTTATTTTTTCAATAATTTTTCCTGAGTGCCTTCTCACTCCCGTGCTTGAGAAATACGTTTAGCTTTTGATACAGTTAAATGCAGCTTTTTAGAAATATACATAAATTAAAATTACGTAAAAACGTATCACAATCCAAGATATGATTGAATCGAGCAAAAAATTCCAAATGTAAAAAGAAGATTTTTTCAGACATCTTGTTAAGGAAAATTATTATAAGCCGGAAATGACATTTATTCTGCTATTAATTAACTTCTTTTATTGGTTTTGTCAGGCGAACAGGTAAATCGTGCCGCTGACATTTTGCCTCAAATGACTAGAAAAAGTAATAACTGTAGTTCAACTTTAAAGCTTTCTTAATGAGTTTGGTAAGATCTTGTCCATTCGAAAGGAACAAAACTGACGCATAATGATAATGCTGCCATAGGTTTGATTCTCATTATTTTGTAAACCTCAAATCTGATTTAGAAAATCTTTTTTTGTGTTGTAGGTTTGTTTGTCGTAGAAAAATTTTATTTCATATGATCGTCTTGCAAACTTCCTAGAATAAATAGATTTTTTCTTCTTTTAATACAGGTTATAGAAAAGGTCATTAACTTAAAAATTCTTAGATATCATGAAATACATTACAATTTTACCCATAACACACAGCGTATTGACTTTGCAGTCAAAGTTCCACAGCAGTCTCACCTCTGTCGCACAATTCGTCGCTGGAAAGGCAAAGGGGCGTAACTCCATTCACCATATTTTTCAGGAGAAGCGATTGAAAATTAACCCAGTATTGCATTCGTTACTGAACCTTCTTCTTCTAGTATAATTCACAGTACATTTATGAAAGTTGTTTAGTAGACTAAGTAGTTTATGCTAAACTGTATATTCTTGCAAAGAAAGATGTATTTAAGGAGTTATCGAATTTTAAAAGAGATATGCCATTTTGTCTATTAACTTTTTTGAAAATTTTCATACATGGCTGACTTACGCCTACATAATTTATAATATCACGATAACCATAAGAGAGAGAGAGAGAGAGAGAGAGATACGCCAGTTTATATTTTTATAAATATGACCTTGGGGTAGGTATGGTGGCCATAACTCGAAATTCGGGTTTTCGGAGTTACGCCCCTTTGTCTTTTCAGCGACGAATTGTCCCTCAAATTTCACGGCGAATCCCAAATTGTTGCCCTCGGCATATCCAACTTCTTCTTTCAAGCATAGCTTGCTGCACTCCTTAACAGTGTTCCTTTATGCGATCTCCCTTCCAAACTATGCGCCTGAATCAATAGCTTTTTTTTTGCAGTCGACGCATATAATGTGTACATCACGCATATAGTGTCACTCACCTTATTAAAATAAATAGGATGGGAAAGTGAATTAAAACACCCGTATTGTTTTATCTTCTTTATTTGATGGTTAAAAACCAACTAGCTAAAGTAGAAAACTTAAGAACGGTCTCCTTCACTTTAGTCATATGTTTACATTATCAGCATTAAATATAATAGCAAAGCCGAAGCCTATAAATTAGATAAGTTGAGTGCTGTATCTGATTACATTTTTGTTTTAACTTAATCATATTTCAACACTCCCACTCAAAAATGGAATTAATTAAGAAAAATAATAGCAAAAATTCCTATATTATAGAGCCTTTTAGCTTTATAAAAAAATAAAAAAAATAATTTTAACCCTAGTTTGATCCTGATACTTCCAAGCTTGGCGGCAGTTAATGGTTTGGTGAAAACATCTGCCAGCTGTTCACCTGTGGAAATATATTTAAGGGTAATATTATCTTGAACAATCTGTTCCATTGAAAAATGATATTTTATGTCAATGTGTTTTGACCTCTTATGATTTACTGGATTTTTTGCTATGGCAATACATCCATTATTGTCTTCATGTATAGTAATCGGGCCCAAAATTCTTAGGCCAATACTGTTTAACAAAGATTTTAACCACATGGCTTCTTTTACGCCTTCGTAAAGGGTCATGTATTCAGCTTCCGTTGAGGATGTAGCTACAGAATTTTGTTTCTTTGAATTCCATGATATTGTACAATTATTAAAAGCCATAAATAAATAGCCACTTGTACTTTTTCTTTCATGGTCATTTCCTCCCCAATCGAAATCAACGAAGCCTGTTAACATATTGACATAACTACCACTTTCGTACGTAGTTTTAAATCAAGGGAACCTTTTATGTATCTTAATACCCTTTTTAAATTTTTCCACAGTTCTGGGTTATTTTTATTTTGATATCTGCTTAATAAGATTATAGTTAAGCATAAGTCAGGGCGCGTACATAACATTGCACACATAATGCAACCTATTAAATTTCTACAGGGTGCATTGCAATTTTCATCACTATTTAACGCTTCTAAATCTAGCTTTGTTGGAAGTGGAGTATCTACGGCTTTACATTCAGCCATATTAAATTTGGTTAATAGTGATTTTAAATAAAGAGTTTGATCCATTGTTATTTTATTTTTATCCCTTTGAATTCTTATACCTAAGAATAAAGAAAGTTCTTGCAAATCTGTCATTTTAAATTTATCTGTCAAGTAAAATTTAAAATTACTCATGACATTTTGGTCACTTGTACATATTAAAATATCATCTACGTACAATATAACATAAATATTACATTGTATGAAACCTTTATCTAAATAATATAAACATGGATCGACCATAGAATTTTTGAAATTACTTTCTTTCATTATTGTGTCAAACGTCTCAAACCAACATCTTGATGATTGTTTTAGGCCATATAGGGATTTTTGCAATTTACAAACTAAATTATTTTCGGCATTTAAGCCATCCGGAATTTTATATAGGGATTTTTGCAATTTACAAACTAAATTATTTTCGGCATTTAAGCCATCCGGAATTTTCATATAAATATCTTCCTTTAATATGCCATTCAAGAATGCAGTTTTGACATCCATATGATGTACTAGCAAATTAAATTGATTTGCAAAAGATAGCAAAAAACTAAAAGTATTTATGCGAGCTACTGGGGCAAAACTTTCATTATAGTCATATAAATATTGTTGACTAAAACCTTTTGCTACCAGTCGAGCTTTATACTTTACTGGTTGACCATTTTCATTTACTTTTATTGAAAAAACCCATTTACAATCAACAATATTTTTATTCTGTGGTTTATTTACTAATAACCAAGTTTTATTTTCTAGAAGTGAGTTTATTTCTTCCTTTATAGCTTCCTCCCACTGATTTCGATCATCCCTATTTTTAATTTCGTTATAATTTTTAGGAATTGTATAGCTAGGGATTTGAGCCGACATTATAATTAAATTAATGTCATGATCTAAATCTTTACTATAAGAGGTCTTAGGAAGTTTACTTATTCTTTCACTTCTTCTAAGGTTTGCTACCTCAGTTTCTTGGTTTGAATTATTGTGTTCAGTTTTGGCCAATTTTTCTGAGTTTAACAGCGGGTTGCAGAAAGAATATTTAATTCGTGATTAACTAACAACGTGTTAAATTTTATTGCGTTGTTAAATTTTGGTCAAGTTACCCAAGATTTAATCAAAGCCGGCCCAGGCCTACTTGAAACAGCAATCGCTTAACATCGGCTCGCAGCGGTCGCAGTTTCGGGAAATCTCGAACGATAAACGTCAGATTTTAATGTCAACAAAGCGTTTTGTATTTCTTGTAAAGCGAAGTTATTTTGAATCAAAAAAAATGTTTTTGGGAAAATACTCAAAGCGAATAGAAAAATTACACAAATATAGAAGAAAATAAACTTCTGAACATATGTATATGTATTTCTAAGGTAAGTTGTATGAAACCATTGAACCATAAAATACTGTACAGATACCTGCCAAATTTGTCTAATTTTTCTGTTAATTTTTAAAATTTGCGTTAAAAATGGTTTACATAAAAAATTTGCTGCTTTTCAGCTTTCTTAATAACTACTATCCTCTTGTCATTATTATCCATTTATGTGTTTGTTTTAGGTGCATTCAAAAGATTTTAATGTTTCTAAAGAATGAGAATTCCTAACCCTAAAAATCGAACTTTTGATGGAAGATAAAGCACAAAAACATACTTCCTGATAAACCTACATGTAAGGAATGGAGTTCTAAATGAATGTTATTTGAGAGGTTATCCTAGAGACAATCAATATTCGGCAATGTACCTTACTGCCAAGGAAAAAATTTGGAAACGAAACCTTTGTTGTTATTTTCTTGATAAGGTAAAATATTGTCATTAATATCTTAGTTAAATATGTAGCTATCACTACCTACATTACAAAATTTTTGAGTACAATTTTGTTTCTTATTTTTACCTCAAGTTCTGTGTTTATACCCGTAATAGCATACTATATAACTTTTGTCCAGTTAAGCTAACAAAACATTTTTGTCTGGGTGGGTATACTGGTCAATTTGTAAACCTAATTGCTGGTAGTATAACGATTATATAACGATTAATAAATTAATGTGTCACGCTCAAACTCGAGCAAACTGTAGAGTATTTATTTAAGCCACCTCAACTTCGTTTAAGTAAAATTTTGCTCTTTCTCCTTTAATAAACTCTTTGCTCATGATTCATTAACTCTAATTTTTTTTGTGGCACGTTTACTTAACTACCATTTTTATCATGTGAATATAAAACCCATATCCCCAACACTTGTCACTATTTAGAATAAGATATCTATAAATAAGTTATTTACTTGGGCTGTAGACAGTAGAACATTGTGCTTTTATTAAAATTATTATGTAATTGTGTAATTTTTTTACTTTATTTGCTTTGTTTTCTTTTGTTACAGGTACCAGAAAAGTCACAAGAAAAAACCTTGCAGATATTTTAATGTGAATATAGGCTTAAAAAGTACCTACTGGTGACATCAAATCAAATCAATGCTAAAATAGTTTTTAAATAAAAATGTGTTATTTACATAAATAAATTGTGTTTTGTGATTTTTCAAAACATAAGTTTACATCAGTTACTTTATATCTTTGTTCATTATTCCCTGAAAATTTGTAAAACTAGATAAATATTCCAAAATAAAAACTATTATTTTTTTAAAATAATTGAAATGCTTTTTTTTAAGTTTGATCTGTGGCATTAATGTTATTTTTAAATTTAAGAAAGTTGAATATTATGCACTCGAAACAAATTCTTCTTTCTTCTTTCTTCACCTGTTATTGGCCCTCGTCCATGGGGCAGGTTGGCCAGCTCTCCACCCGGTCCGGCGCTTAACCAGAGCCCTAGCTACCCTTAGGGATGGCTTACACGTTACCCAGTTTGGGTGGTAATTCCCTTAGAATCTCCGATTTGTCGGGTATGTACCCTCGGAGATTCCGAATACAAACAATAACAATGATAAAAAATGACAAAACGTCAATGTTTTCGGTTTGGCACAGTTGAGGTTATGGAGTTTCCCGCCTCTGGTAGAGTCTATTGCGCATGACCTTTTCTTTAAGCCACACTTCCGCCCTACGCTCCTCTCACAACAAGACATGGCCGTCACATGTCCACCTTGTGTGGATGAAAAAACGCAGCACGAACAGGGATTTTAGGCCTCATCGCTCACCCCCCTTGGATTTGGTAAAGACTCCCCTCAACAGGCCGTGGAGCTTCCCTTCGTATTCCGTCACAAAACACTCTACTCGCCGCTTCTAGGCGATCTAACCCGAAATCTAACTATGTAGTCGACCGAGAGATGTTAATGCAACGGAAGCCAAAGGCAAACTCTCCCTCGAAACAAATTCGAATTTTTTTTCAAGTGCATGAACTTAGCCGTATTTTATTGACAAAAATTAGATTACTCGGGATCACTTTAGGATACCTCAATGTTATTTGAAGCGATTTTAAATCGGTGACCTAGTCATGACTACGTTACCTTATTTGGCAACGTTGCTCCATATACTCAATGTTTAACCTAAAAAATCAAAGTATTAAGATTAAATGAGACAGTGTTTCCCAATGGTCTGACCGGGTAATGATTTAGTCACTGATTTAAAAATGACTTTGTTGTTAACTGACACCTCATTTTAAATTAAGAGCCATTTTTAAATCAGTGATCAAATCATGATCTAGTCAGACGATTGGGCAACACTGTCTCATTTAATCTTAATACTTTGATTTTTTAGGTTTGAGGATCTGGAGCAACGTTGTCTTAATAAGGTGACGTAGTCATGACTAGGTCACTGATTTAAAATCGCCTATTATTGTACATTCTCTTAAAGCTCGTAAACTGATCCGGATCGATGCATTTGTCGATACGCCTCACGCCTCAGATCCGGAGGTGAAGTACTTCAAAAATTTGAGGTTAGGTTATACGTCAGTCGTCAGTCATGCGTCAGTTTTTTGTTTTTTAAAAATTAGGTTTTATTTTGTTTACGTACAAGCCCTTTGTTTTTCTGTTATCGAGAGAGCCGTGACTAACATAAAATAAATAATTAATACCAACTTGCTTGCATTCGAGTGTTTTGCTGTAAATAAGATAATTTTCGACGTTAGGACGAAAGTAATTAATTCAGAAAATAACTAGGTACCTCTACAAGTTGTTATAGTTATTATTTTTAAACCCACAAAAGGGTTTGCTATTTAAACTAAGAGAGGTGTTACAGAAAACTGTGTGATTGAAGAAATGTAAGCAAAAGGAAGTTTAGCAGAATATCTATATTTTTATAGAAGACTGTAGGAAAACTGTTTTAATATAAAGCCATAAGAATAGTTTATAACCAACACAAGAATTTGAGCCATGGATTTATTATTTGAGCAATAGAATATTATGTTTGCATAAGTCCCACAACAAAATAATATTATAAAGAGTAATTTTGTTATGGTATTGAAGATGAAAGGTATATTTTTGGTAAAATCCACGTTACAGATGAACTTTATTTTTCCTACATTTTTTATGTGTTTGTCAAGGTAGGCACCTGCTTAGTTGAGCATTATGATAAATAAGATGCCCATCTGCAATAAAAGTGTATATAGTTTTATTTTAAAATATTGAAGGAAGGAGTTTTCTTTCAATCTCTTGTATTGGAACATCAAATTTTGCCAAAGTAACCAATATTTTATGAAAAATGTTGCGAAAAACATGACTTTAATCACAGCATATCGTGTAATTAGTTTAATTCATCGTTAAGTGCTCTCTTCGTTAAAAACAAATGAAGAAGTAAACAACACCTTGGTTTTTTAGTGGCATTTGTCTGTTTAATCACGGATTAGCTCAAAATTTGGACTGTTTCAGAAAGAAAAAAAATTTAACGCTCTGTTAAGCTGACCATCTTTTGTTTTTAACGAAGAGTTAGGATTTAACGCTTGATTAAAAGTTTTGTGCAACCCGCTGTTAGTCAGTTATATTAGCTGGTTGTGAAAATTTTATTGGCCTTGTTGTTCTAAAATTTATCTCGTCAAAAATGACATCACGAGCTATTTTGAACTTTTCCATTTCAACATTCCAAATCTTATACCCATTTGGTTCATAACCTACTAATATCCCTTTGAAGGACTTATCATCAAACTTGGTTTTTCTAATTTTGTTATGAACATAGGCTGTAGAACCAAAAACTCTTAAAAATTGTAGTTTGGGCTTTTTATTATGCCACAATTATGGAGTCTCAAATTTATTTAATGCCGAGGTAGGTTGCAAATTTATTTGATAAGTAGCAGTAAGAAAGGCTTCGCCCCAAAAACTCTTAACTAAATCTGCACCAATTATCATTGTTCGAGCCTTTTCTGCAATAGTTCGATTCATTCTCTCGGCTACTCCATTTTGTAAATGACAAGTTATGCCCTTCTGAACACAAAATTCTCTAAACTCTCTAGACAAATATTCTCCACCGTTATCACAATACAAATTTACAATTTTGGAATTGAAATGCGCCTCGCTTTTTGCAACAAAATCCTTGAAAACGATTAGCACATCTGATTTGGGGTAGTAAATAGGTTACGGTGTAATGAGAATACTCATCTATAAAAGTAACAAAATAATTTTTATTGTTGATTGTCGGTGGTGTAAGGGGTCCATACACATCCGAATGTATAATAAATAAATGTCTTTGAATATGATCTTTTATTTTTGCTTTTGAAAAAGGAAGTTTTGTTTGTTTGCCATAAATACAGGCTTCGCATAAATCACTAGTCGGTTTTATATTATTTATTTGATTAATATCTTCTAACATATTATGTAATTTTAATTTTTGAAATTTCTCATTAGAAATATGACCAAGGCGTTTATGCCATAGTTGATATGTATTATTAATCAAATTAATATATTTTAAGTTAGGTATTTTAAAAGTGACACCTATTAGGCCATTAAGGGACTTACCTGTAAGAATGACATTATTCCCCTTTTTAATTTCCAATCCATTTGGGTGAAAAATAACTGAATATCCTTTTTCTTGCATGCGCCGCACAGACAAGAGGTTATACGGCACTTCAGGTATAAAAAGCACATTTTCGAGCTGGCCTTTGACCCCTAGATTTGTCACCACCCATAGTGTCCCTTTCTTTACGGCGGCTACAGTGGTGTTGATTTTTGCGACTGCCACTTGAAACGGTGAAATCAGTTCCTCCACTTCAGAAAAACATTTGTCAGTATTTACAATGTGGTCGGTTGCTCCAGAGTCTAGGATAAAACTCAACTCTTCTGGAATGCTTTTAGTTTGGAAACTGCCAAACATAAAAGCAAAACCTTGAGTTTCTTTTGGCTTCGATCTGGTTTCAGTACAAATGGTTTGTATTGTTGATTGGCTCGTGCTTGGACGTTGTCCAATTAACCTTTTATAATAAAAGCAATCCCTTTTTATGTGATTGTTTCGACCACAATGTTCACATTTCATATTTGAGTATTTAAATGTTGATTTTCCTTTGTTAAACCTTTTGGTCCTTTTGAAATGTTTTTTTACCTTTTGAATTACTTGTTGTTTTGTGGGAGCTTGGCTTTGTTTAATTGACATTGTATTTAAAACTTTAAAACTTGCTGCAGATGTTTCTTGCATAAGTTTTACTTCATGATCTAAAAGTCGAGTTTTTACAAATGCCAAGTTTATGTTGTCTTCACTCAAAGTTTCCAACGCAGTTATAACTCCATCATAAGATGAGGGTAATGTAAGTAACAGATGGGAAACTTTGTCCAATTCGTCTAGTTTTACTCCTGCGGCAACAAGTTCAGTTATTATTTCTTCAAAACGCGTGAAATTTTTAAGTAATGTTATTTCTCCCACTAACTTTAAACTTAGTAACTGTTTGCGTAAAGCCAGTTGTGTCGCTAAACTTCTTCTTTCGTATATGGCATCCAAATTCTCAAATATTTGTTTTGCGGTATCAGATTCTTGAGCAAAACTTAAAAATGAATCTCCCAAATAATCTATAATAATTGTACTTTTGGCTATTAAGTTCTTCTTAATCCAATCCTGATCTGGCTCTTCTGGAGTAGCATTTTCGACAACTTTAATGACTTCTAGTTCTGTTAATAATGACTTTATACGAAACTTCCAAACTCCATAACGCTCACCATTGAACTGTGCAATGTTTCTTTTAGAATTTTTATTTTTCATTTTAAAATACATAGTCACTTCACTGAACGAATAATTGTTTTTAATTTTATTATTAAATAGCACTTTTAATTACACTATTTTTTTTTAAAACACGGAATCCTATTTACTTTTTTTTACACGTAGCCTGGGCCCATAACCTATTAAAATAAATAGGATGGGAAAGTAAATTAAAACACCCGTATTGTTTTATCTTCTTTATTTGATGGTTAAAAACCAACTAACTAAAGTAGAAAACTTAAGAACGGTCTCCTTCACTTTAGTCATATGTTTACATTATCAGCATTAAATATAATAGCAAAGCCGAAGCCTATAAATTAGATAAGTTGAGTGCTGTATCTGATTACATTTTTGTTTTAACTTAATCATATTTCAACACACCTAACTTATATCCTATTAGTGCTAACATATTCCTTTGGCTTAGACCAATTTCTTCTTGATATTAACGACCTGCTCCATTCTACTAGCAATCCCCTCCATAGTTACGTTGACAATATCTCCACTCCCTTTTCCCTATAAACCATCTAAAATTTGATAATAAGCGCATGTTTATGCATTTATCTTTCTCACAGGGTTTCCAGGCAATGTTAGATTTGGTTCCCAAAAGCCTTGTTAAGTGTAACACTTCCAAAATGCCAGAACTAAGCCATATTCACTATCACATAAAATATCTCATATCCACATGAATGGCCCAGTTCTGCAAAATAATTATTCATTCGATCTTGTTGGAATCTCTCTCGAACATGATATCAGCATTCATGATTTCAATAACAACATTATTAAAAAGTTGGGATTTTATTATTAAACCAAAAAATATTTCTCCCCTTCCAAAATTTCGCAAATAAGACCTAACCTACAATATTATTGCCACATGGTTATTTACAACAGAACAATATGAAGCGCGTCACGTACGAACCCCCTTAAAATCCAGCTACAGACAGATAGAAACCAAGAACATCCCATTTCTTTTATTCTTTCAGGCCTGGAGCCTCCAGATTATGAAACAGTATACCAAATTTTCTATTCATTATTTATCTTTCGATACTTTACAACCCGTATCAGTAAATTACGTCTGTCTTCTCCGTAGACATCTACAACTAGCATGCGTAGAGCGCCTAATCGCCCCCCGAGGGGGCTCTATAAGGTCGGTAATATCATCATTGTCATTCCCTGAAAGTTTCGTGTTTCTAGGCCATGTATTAAGGAAGATATCACACTCCTACGGACTGATGATGCAGAATAGAGCGCCCTTCGTAACCGTATCGCTATATACATACAAACACCTATTACATATAAATACAATATATACGATTTCGCTGAAACCCTACTAAATTAAGCTTGTCATCTTTCGATCGGCATATATTAGATAACATCATCTTCCTGAAATGGTCGAGCTGGATGAAGATTGGTGGCGAGCCCTTCGGGCACGCCACTGATGTCTCTATGGAAAACAATTGTGCATACATATTATGAACGTCGCTTCTTTCAATCTAAGAAGCCGTTCGCGAGTTGTAAGTTGTTAACTTTACCCCTAATCGTTGCTATGGCAATCATTAAAATTGGAAATTGCAAAAATCTTTTTCAATGATTGACCGAATTCTACTTAGATGCGAAATTTCTAATCTGCAACTCAATAAATAACGGAGAAATCAAACTGATCGTCGTCATGACTACCAAAAATCGAAATTATTTTCAAATAAAAAAGTAGTTTACTTCCATCCCTTTCGATAGCCACCTCACTCGTTCCAATCGCAGAAGGCGTCCGCGAGTTATAAATTGTCAACTTTATCCTTAATCGTTGCTATGCCAACCATGGGAATCGATTTTTCCAGATATATTTTTGAATGATTGACCGAATTCTTCCGAGATATCAGTTTTCAACTTTCCAACTCAATAAATAACGAAAATAGCAAATTGTTTATCGTCCCGGCAACGAAATGTCAAAATTATTTTCACATAAAAAAGTAGTGTACTTCCTAACATTTCGATCGTCACTTTACTCGTTTCAATCAGATAAGCCGTTCGCGAGTTAAAAATGAACAACTTTATACTCAATCGTTGCTATGGTAATCATCGGAATCAAAATTTATAAAAATATTTTTGAATGATTGACCGAACTCTACCCAGATATCAAATTTCAACTCTAAAACTCAATAAATAATGGAAATAGCAAACTGTTCGTCGTCATGGCAACGAAATGTCAAAATTATTTTCACATAAAAAAGTAGCTTACTTCATTCCCTTTCGATTGCCACCACAAAAAATATTTCTCCCCTTCCAAAATTTCGCAAATAAGACCTAACCTACAATATTATTGCCACATGGTTATTTACAATAGAACAATATGAAGCGCGTCACGTACGAACCCCCTTAAAATCCAGCTACAGACAGATAGAAACCAAGAACATCCCATTTCTTTTACTCTTTCAGGCCTGGAGCCTCCAGATTATGAAACAGTATACCAAATTTTCTATTCATTATTTATCTTTCGATACTTTACAACCCGTATCAGTAAATTACGTCTGTCTTCTCCGTAGACATCTACAACTAGCATGCGTAGAGCGCCTAATCGCCCCCCGAGGGGGCTCTATAAGGTCGGTAATATCATCATTGTCATTCCCTGAAAGTTTCGTGTTTCTAGGCCATGTATTAAGGAAGATATCACACTCCTACGGACTGATGATGCAGAATAGAGCGCCCTTCGTAACCGTATCGCTATATACATACAAACACCTATTACATATAAATACAATATATACGATTTCGCTGAAACCCTACTAAATTAAGCTTGTCATCTTTCGATCGGCATACATTAGATAACATCATCTTCCTGAAATGGTCGAGCTGGATGAAGATTGGTGGCGAGCCCTTCGGGCACGCCACTGATGTCTCTATGGAAAACAATTGTGCATACATATTATGAACGTCGCTTCTTTCAATCTAAGAAGCCGTTCGCGAGTTGTAAGTTGTTAACTTTACCCCTAATCGTTGCTATGGCAATCATTAAAATTGGAAATTGCAAAAATCTTTTTCAATGATTGACCGAATTCTACTTAGATGCGAAATTTCTAATCTGCAACTCAATAAATAACGGAGAAATCAAATTGATCGTCGTCATGACTACCAAAAATCGAAATTATTTTCAATTAAAAAAGTAGTTTACTTCCATCCCTTTCGATAGCCACCTCACTCGTTCCAATCGCAGAAGGCGTCCGCGAGTTATAAATTGTCAACTTTATCCTTAATCGTTGCTATGCCAACCATGGGAATCGATTTTTCCAGATATATTTTTGAATGATTGACCGAATTCTTCCGAGATATCAGTTTTCAACTTTCCAACTCAATAAATAACGAAAATAGCAAATTGTTTATCGTCCCGGCAACGAAATGTCAAAATTATTTTCACATAAAAAAGTAGTGTACTTCCTAACATTTCGATCGTCACTTTACTCGTTTCAATCAGATAAGCCGTTCGCGAGTTAAAAATGAACAACTTTATACTCAATCGTTGCTATGGTAATCATCGGAATCAAAATTTATAAAAATATTTTTGAATGATTGACCGAACTCTACCCAGATATCAAATTTCAACTCTAAAACTCAATAAATAATGGAAATAGCAAACTGTTCGTCGTCATGGCAACGAAATGTCAAAATTATTTTCACATAAAAAAGTAGCTTACTTCATTCCCTTTCGATTGCCACCTCACTCGTTTCAATCAGATCAGCCGTACGTGAGTTAGAAATTGTCAACTTTATCCTTAATCGTTGCAATAGAAACCATGCGAATCAAAATTTACACATATAATTTTGAATGATTGACCGAATTCTTCCCATATATCAAATTTCAACTCTCTAACTCAATAAATATCGGAAATAGCAAACTTTCGTCGTCATGCCAACGAAATGTCGAAATTATTTTCAAATAAAATAGCTTACTTCCTCCCCTTTCGATTGCCACATCACTCTTTTCAATCGAATAATCCGTTCTCAATTAATAACAAATCTAAGCAAAATTTAAATCAGACCCGTCATTGTGATTTACCCCGTATACTACCTAATGGAATAGCCTTTCTATGATGCTTCGCCGCGTCATCGAAAAATTGTTAAAATTGGTATTTAATGACTAATTCTTCAAATTATATGTTCCGAAATCCACACGGGAAGGTCTATAGAGGCCTTGCCCAGTATTTTTCAAGTCAAAAACGGTTCAGAAACCCTAAAATCTCGCAAGGAAAACTGGCATTTTCGCGACATTTTGACACTTCATATTTTAATTCATTTCTCCATATAAAACTGATTTTGAAAAGCATTTGCATGGCATCAGCAAAATTAATAAATTTGGTATTTAATGCTTAAATCGTCCAATGAAATGTGCCGTAATTAAAAATATAAAGTCCGTTTTACCTTTGCCATGTATATTTCAAGCCGAAATCGGTTCAGGAAGCTTCCAATATCGCTACAAAAACTGGTATTTTCGTGACATTTTTACAGGTCATATTTTAATTTCGATGTAAAGAGAGTCCGTTTCATTTGTTTCTCCAAGGCAAGGCATTTAAAATATGTACTTTTTAAAAATTTTCCTGCAGCGATGCGAAAAAAGTTATTTATTTATAACTTTAACGAAAAAATATGAAAGTTTAATTAGTTAGAAGTGTTCTCAGATGATAAGGGATGAAAATAAACCAAAAAAGAATCGTTAAATGAGAGAAATAATATATAATAATGCCTTTTAAAGATGAATTTTGGTTGAAAAAAAAATAGAAAAAATCAGTTTTTACCCCCTAAATCCGGTCCTGGATCACCCGTTCGGGATTTATTTTAAAGCCTAATTATATCCTCAAGGGACAGCGTTGAAAAAGTTGGAAGAAATTAGATAGGAAAAGATACCGAGTGATTCAAATGTAGAGATGTCATGAAAAAAAAAATGGTAAAAAACCGAAATTTAATTATCGATTGCTCCTTTCCTATTAAGAATGAAGGAACCAAAAAATACGTTTATAACGTAGTTCGGCGAGGTCTTTCCGATAAGGTACGTGGGATTTCAATTTGAATCCATTTTGACCCCCAAAAAATTGACAACCGTCAAACATTTGCATGCAAAAACGTAATATCCAGTTTTTCCCAAATTTTTCCAATTTCCAGTCGTTTTAGGTATAGGTAAATGTATTATAAAAAGAAAGTATTTGGGATTCTTTAGTTTTATGTTCAAATCCGTTTTTCTGTCCGACGCTTCGTTTTCGAGCAATGTAGAATTGAATATGGGTCTGCAAGTGCCATTTTTCGACCTAAAAAAATTCAAAAGAATTACTTTCCATTTTCCGAATATCGCCAATTTCAATAGGGTTCGGAGCACCCCGGCCCTCTACAACCGCCGAAAATTTAAATCGGTTTAATTAACTTTTGCGACCTGTATCGTGTATCATACGAAATCGCGGAAATTTCGACTTTGACGTTTAATAACTCCGAGACGGAACACCCTGTATAACTGAATTTTTTACTGAAGCTAGACGCACTATCCTTCTATTAACCCAGAAAATTTGATTGCCTCACCTCTAACCGTTTTCGAGAAAAAAAATTGAGAAAATGAAAATGTCGAAAATGACGGTAACGGACGAACATTGTCTGAGTGACGGGGCGTTATATAGAGCGCCTTTGGCGCTCTATAATAACAGTATACTAATACTTAGACTCAAGGTCCGTGCCAAATAAAAAATAAATTGAACATCAACATAGATATGCCTATTTTTACCGTTTGTTTTTATAAAAATCCCACAGGCGATGCTAACAAAATCTATCAGAGTCTGCTATATTTAAATCATAACTCAACATAAAACGACTTATTATGTTACCAATAAGAAGAAGTCACTCTTGTAGAGACCTAAGCTAAAAAAAGAAACGAAAAACTTTTTTATACCTATAGTTAATCTAAAAAAATCTATATAAGCGCCACCGTAAAAATCGCGTATCAGATTTATTAAACTAAAATTTAATACATCTGCACGCCAACTTTCATTAACGATATAAACCATATCATAACAACCCATTATATTGACCACACAAGATTTAAGAAAGTTATAGTGTATACAGTTATAGCGTATTTTATTTAAAAAAAATACTGAGTTAATGTTTCTTTTTCAGCTCAAGTGAATGGGAAAATTTTCCAGATATGGTAAAAAATGACAATCGCCTAGATGAACCAATTGATGGTGGCAGGAATATAGAGAACTTATTGAAATCTTCAAAATTTATGGTACGTACCTGTCCATTTTCTTCAATTTCCTAAATTTAATATTAAAGTTTTCAGTATACCTATTAATTAGCAATAAAGAAAATATTTTTAAAGTAGCGGGAAAGAAACTTGATTGCTGGACACTTGGAAACTAACACAAATGTATATACGCGTACATCATTAGATCAGTAAACGACTTTTAATTTCCTTCTAAGTTGCATGTGGAATAAACTGGTGAAATTGCGACAGTAATCTAAGATGTGTTAAGTCAAACAAAATTTGTTTTCATATTTAGCATAGAGGCGACCGTAAAATATGCTCATTTCTAAAAGAATGAAACTTTTAGTAACGGTAGTAGTTATTGTGACCTTGTACAAACGCTACGATTGCCTTGGTGAATCCTGTTAAGATGTCGGAAAGGGGGAGCCCGCTTCAGGAGGAGTCCCCTACCCGCCGTCTCGTCAGGGTTTTCCAAGACAACCGTGGTACTTGAAGTACCTTTAAGAATTTTTTTTTAGATTTCATCCTTTTATAAATGAAATCGCCTCTTGGTCTAGGGTGGAGAGGCCACCATAAAAATACTATGCCCATTTCTGAAAGGATGAATCTTTTAGCACAAGAAGTACTTATAGTGATAATGCACAACCGCTACGGTTGCCTTGAAAAACTCTGATAAGACGGCGGGAAGAGGAAGTTCCGCCCCGTCCCGCCGCGCCGATTTAAAAGGATTCGCCAAGGTAACCGTAGTGCTTGTACATTGTCACCATAAGTACATCTTGTGCTTTCAGTTCCATCCTTTCAAAAATGAGCATAGTATTTTTACGATCGCCTCTTGGTCCATATGAGCGAAAATATAATTCGAGAGAAGACTTGAAAAGTTAACTCAATGACCAGTTAAACATCGATCTTACAGCTATCCAGGAAATTTCAAAATATAAGGATGCTAAAGCTACGATATTCCTTACTTAGGTATTTGCAATTGGGGTATATACTGTATAGTAAATAAGTACACTGCACATAATTTCCTATTTTTTTATCAACAGGAAGGCAAATAAATTGAAAAGATTTTTCTATAAGATGACATTTTTGTAAGCGTTTGCGTTATTAATTATATTTTTAACTATTAGTTTATACTACCTTATTTTGAAATAATAAATAATAATTAATCTATTCAGTTCAACTTCAATTTAACTTATATTTCTTAACATAACAATGTTACGACGTAGGTGCAGTTTAACAATGGTACCTATTAAAAGGAGGGCAAATAAGTCTAAGCGCAATTCATTATAAGGATTACAAGTATTTATGTTTAAAACTGAATTTGGTTTAATTGTTAATATTTTTTGTTTCAGGAAAAGCGATCAACGAAGCTGCAGTGAAAAATTTTCCTTGTCATGTATATTTATTTAAATTTAGTTTCAAATTGTAATATACATTTGAAAAGCGATCATTTCTAAATTAGATTATACTCTTACTAAATTATATTCTGATTATTATTAAACCAACAATCTGTAATATTTAAAAATCTTAAATAAGTAGAACTTATGAATATTTTTTGCTGTATCTAAATATAATAGACTCGTTTATGCAGGAAATGGACACACGTGTATAAACCGATCTTTATTCATTTTGTCACCAATCTCGTGGATCAACCAATTTTAATTATCATGTTTTTTAAAATTTCTTAAATAATTCATTTTGTATATATATATATATATATATATATATATATATATATATATATATATATATATATATATATATATATATATATATATATATATATATATGTATTTCCTGGTCTTGCGGTCATTAATTGTGACGCCTAGTTTAAAAACATGATACTTCTTTTACGTTTCGGTTTATTCTTAATTAAACCATCATCAGAAAGATACAAGGAATTTTTTGAACACTGAAATATTGATAAATTTTAAATTATAACTAGAGACCCAACCTTACTTTTATTTGTAGAAATAACACTTATACTTTACATTTTAACATTTGTTGTTGAAATTCTAAACTTAACTATTGCATAGGTATGTTGTAGCTTTGAACTGTTGTGAGTTGTATATTAAAATTTTTATTTTTGGGTAAAGGTACGGTTGGAAAATCCCTTCAGATATACATTTTTAATTTTGACCTATTAATGAGAAAATTGGCATTTTATTACGAAATTAGGTTATTGTAAATGACGCTTAAATTTTCTGTATCAGTTCTAAAATTTATAGTGTTTTTTATTTTTTTAATATTAATCATCTCTTTCACGTTGCGTTTTTTATTATTTGATTCATAGTCTAATATTTGTACACGGTTAAAATTAAAATTATGTAAGTCGTCTAATTCATGTTTTGATATAATGATTTAAAATTTATCAATATTTCAATGTTCAAAAAATTCTTTGTAGCTTCAATTTCTGATGATGGTTTAATTAGAAATAAACCGAAACGTAAAAGAAGTATCCTGTTATTTAAACTAAACGTCACAATTATTGACCACAAGACCAGGAAATATATATATATATATATATATATATATATATATATATATATATATATATATATATATATATATATATATATATATATATATATATATATATACAGGGTGTTTCATAATTGAATGCTGATCCTTAAGGGTGATAATCCTTGGATGATTTTAAGAAAAATTCTTTATATGAACATAGGTCCGCAACAGCTTTATTTCTGAGATACAGGGTGTTGAAATTTAAGAAAAAAATCAGTTTTTCTTCAATATCTCTAAAACCGCTTTGTATTTTTTTTAAATTTTGGTAGGTGCAAAGTACGCTTAAAAATACATTTTCTTCAGGATAAAGGTTTTTTTAATTTTCATCAGTGGCGTCCCTGTTAACATACCCTGCAATACTTTTAATCAAAAAAATGATACGCCACTGTTTTTTTTTTAAATAAATATTATTTTTATAATTGCCTTCTATCTTCTCATAAAAATTGTCTCTTGACTTTTTTTCATCCAGCGTACGGTTTTCGAAATAAAATGCATTAATTTGCTTATCCCTATGTGAGTTTTTCTTGTAGTCTCAATTTCACAATTTGTGGTAACCAAAGCATCTATGCTAGATTTGTATATTTTATAGTAACTATTATCAAAGAAAATAATAGCTAGGCATGGGTAGCTATTATTTTCTTTGCTATTATTTAGTTCTAGTAATAAGCACGCATAAAAATACATTTTTTATTTTTAAAAACTTAACTATTTTGAACAAAATATACCAAAATTAAATTAAATGCTGAAAATGTCCGCCTCCTGCGAGTATGCACGCTTCAGTCCTCCTTCTCATTGACTCGCGTACTCTTTGGAGAATTCCTGGAGTATTTCTTATAGATTCACAGGAAACTATTACGCGGTTTCGCAATTCTTCCTCAGTTTGAATCGGTTGACTGTAAACCAAGGTCTTAAGATGTCCCCAAAGAAAATAATCCAGACTGTTTAGGTCTGGGGATCTAGCTGGCCATGACTGTGTTCCACCACGACCTATCCAGCGATTATTAAAGTTTTGGTCTAAATATTCGCGTGCCAGGGCACTAAAATGCGCAGAGGCACCGTCGTGCATAAACCACAAGCGATTTCGCATTAAAACAGGAATATCTTCTAACAGAATTGGTAAATTATCTTCAAGAAATCGGCGATAATTATGTCCATTTAATCTGCGTGGTAGAAAAAAAGGTCCAATTAAATAATCTCCAATAATTCCAGCCCACACATTTAATGAGAACTGCTCCTGGTGATGAGATTCCACGATTGCATGCGGATTTTCCTCGGCCCAAAAATGATTATTATGAAAATTTCTGATAGCGTTTTTCGTAAAACTAGCTTCGTCCGTAAATAAAATTTCCGTGTCAAATAAAGGATTTTCGGCAACTTTTTGGAGAAACCATAGGCAGAAATTCACGCGTAATGGAAAGTCTCGAGGGAGTAGAGCCTGAACCCGTTGAATGTGATAGGGATATAATAAATAATCATGAAGAATCCTCCATACTAGAATATGGGCGATATTTAAATTATTGGCAACTTTCCTCGTACTTATTTTGGGGTTTTCCTCAACTGAATTTAAAACAGCTACCTCAATTGCTGGAGTTCTTGCAGTCCGAGGTGCTCCTTTTAAGTGATTATTTGGCTCAAAGCTTCCTGTTTCACATAACCTTCTGTGGGTGCTTGAAATCGTTCGAGCATCAGGAACCATTCTATTTGGGAAGCGCTCTTGATACAGTCGCCTGGCTTCATATGCGTTCCCGTCAGCAAGCCCATACAAGTAATGCATGTCTGCTGATTCGGTATTTGTAAAATTTACCATGTTTTTTTTAAATAAACAAGTTTTTGTAACTGAAATAAAGTCAGAAGACTAGTATCTAGATAAAGAAGTGTCAAAATTGTTTACGTTTATAAAACAACGAAATGAGTTGTTAGCATACTAGATGTTTCTAGCCTACAAGATAATCCTACTCTTTAACGGCTTTAATTACTAGAACTAAATAATAGTTACTATAAAATATAAAAATCTAGCCTAGGTGCTTTGGTTACCACAAATTGTGAAATTGAGACAATTAGAAAAACTCACATAGGGATAAGCAAGTTAATGCATTTTATTTCGAAAACCGTACGCTGGATGAAAAAAAGTCAAGAGACAATTTTTATGAGAAGATAGAAGGCAATTATAAAAATAATATTTATTTAAAAAAAAAAAACAGTGGCGTATCATTTTTTTGATTAAAAGTATTGCAGGGTATGTTAACAGGGACGCCACTGATGAAAATTAAAAAAACCTTTATCCTGAAGAAAATGTATTTTTAAGCGTACTTTGCACATACCAAAATTTAAAAAAAAATACAAAGCGGTTTTAGAGATATTGAAGAAAAACTGATTTTTTTCTTAAATTTCAACACCCTGTATCTCAGAAATAAAGCTGTTGCGGACCTATGTTCATATAAAGAATTTTTCTTAAAATCATCCAAGGATTATCACCCTTAAGGATCAGCATTCAATTATGAAACACCCTGTATATATATATATATATATATATATATATATATATATATATATATATATATATATATATATATATATATATATATATATATATATATATATATATATATATATATATATATATATATATATATATATACAGTGTGTCCGCTTAAGTTCTGTACATATGGGAAACTTTTTTATTATTAATTTTACTAAAAAAAGTTACTCTTTATAAAAAGTTCTGCTTCCTGAGAAAATAATATTAAACTATTCAAACTTGAGATAGTATGTACAGGACAGTCAAAAACTAAAAAAATCTAAATTGACCTAAGAGAGAAGTACCCTTAATTTTAATTTTAGAGCAAAATGGAAAAAGAAAATGTTGCTTGGCATTAAAAACTATATCTACATATACTCTTAGTATACTATTATTAAAAATAAACTTAAAAAATTAAATCTTAATTCTTAATGGCATGCCCAATATCTTGTCACAATTTCCCACCTGAATTTTAATTGTAACTGTCAGCTATGGTATTTGTCTGAAACATTAATTTGACTATTTAAGTAGATGAATATGCCGTTGAAATTGAGTATGCAAGATAAAACTGAAATAATTTTCATTTTTAATAATAGTTAAAATTAAGAGTATAAACAGATATAATTTTTAACGCCAAGCAACATTTTCTTATTCAAATTTGCTCTAAAATTAAAATTAAAGGTACTTCTCTCTTAGGCCAATTTTGAGTTTTTTTAATTTTTGACTATCCTGTACATAGTATCTCAAGTTTAAATAGTTTAATATCATTTTCTCAGGAAGCAGATCTTTTTATAAAGAGTAACTTTTTTTCGTAAAAGTAATAAGAAAAAAGTTTCCCATATGTACAGAACTTAAGCGGACACACTGTATATATATATATATATATATATATATATATATATATATATATATATATATATATATATATATACAGCGTGTCTTCGGAAGTTCTTACCATATGGTAAAAATTTTTATTATTGATTTTGTGAAAAAAAACGCCTCTTTATAAAAAGTTCTGCATCATGAGAAAATAACATCGTCATTCCAAAATTTGATCTCGGACATACAGGGTGGCTCTAAAATGTAAAAGTTCCAATCCACGTGAAGCTAAAAAGACACAAAATCGTTATTTAAAGGTAAACTGCCACTGTAAATGTACTAGAGTTAACTTTTTGTATGTTAGTGAATTAGGTTTGGAACATACAGGAGTCCCAAAAATAAAATTATTATCAACTTTACAAAAAAAGTAAATCTTCATAAAAAGTTCAACCTTGTAAAAAAAGAGCATGGTTATTTATAAACTTGAAGTAGGACAATACAGGGTGGCTTACAGCTGAAAGTCACAATTTAAATTTAAATTATTTTGCGACCTGTATGTCCTATATAAAATTTTTGAATAACCATGCTCTTTTTTCACAATGTAGAAATTTTTATGAAGATGTACTTTTTTTGTAAAGGCGATAAAAAAAAATTAATGTTATTTTTGGGACCTCCTGTATGTTCCAAACCTAATTTACTAACATAAAAAAGTTAATTCTAGCACATTTGCAGTGGCAGTTTACCTTTAAATAACGATTTTATGTCTTTTAAGCTTCATGTGTATTAGGACTTTTACGTTTTTGAGCCACCCTGTATGTACTAGATCAAATTTTTGAATGGAAATGCTATTTTCTCACGATGCAGAACTTTTTATAAAGAGGCACTTTTTTCGTAAAATCAATAATAAATTTTTTTTCCATATGGTAAGAACTTCCGAAGACACGTTGTATATATATATATATATATATATATATATATATATATATATATATATATATATATATATATATATATATATATATATATATATAATGGGAAAATTTCTTCGGTCCATATCGGTAATAATATACCAGTAAATGCAAAAGATTGATTCTGGGCTAGGTGCCCTCCCGCTACCGCGATTTCTAGGCCCTTACCCTTCATCAGGCAGGCTTACACCCAGGGTGTCTGAAGAACAGACGGCATTTTTACCAGAATCAAAATAAGATCTTATATCTATATATCTATAGGTTTGTACAGGGTCTTCCAACGAGGACTGAACAGGGGCTCATTTTTGAGCTTCCTTGTATTTAAAGAAAAATCTAAAATAGCCAATCGATGTACTGTTTCCTGCAGAATTCAAAAATGAAACCAAAAATTTATTTGAACCAGAAACAAAAGAGTTACGCTATGGATAAGGTGTTTTTTAAATGGAACATAGCTTTTTTTATACGATTTTCGGAACGAGTGATTTTTTTTATATCCGTTCTGATTAAAATATTTAATATTGTGACAGCTATTTTTATTAAATTTTAATGTTTTATCCAGTATAATTTAACTTCAACCTGTTTGAAACATACACTAGGTAATAAAGGTAAAATCACCTTGAAATCCTTCAAAGTCAAAAAATTTGACAAATTTACTATAATATTGCCGAAATGAAATATTCATTAGATGAGAGATTGCAGATTGTTATCTTGTTCTACAAATGCCAAGAAAATGCAAGAGAAGCAAGGTGAAGATTTATTGCAAATTTTCACAGAAATTATATATATATATATATATATTATAGTAAATTTGTCAAATTTTTTGACTTTGAAGGATTTCAAGGTGATTTTACCTTTATTACCTAGTGTATGTTTCAAACAGGTTGAAGTTAAATTATACTGGATAAAACATTAAAATTTAATAAAAATAGCTGTCACAATATTAAATATTTTAATCAGAACGGACATAAAAAAATCACTCGTTCCGAAAATCGTATAAAAAAAGCTATGTTCCATTTAAAAAACACCTTATCCATAGCGTAACTCTTTTGTTTCTGGTTCAAATAAATTTTTGGTTTCATTTTTGAATTCTGCAGGAAAAAGTACATCGATTGGCTATTTTAGATTTTTCTTTAAATACAAGGAAGCTCAAAAATGAGCCCCTGTTCGGTCCTCGTTGGAAGGCCCTGTACCTATGGATATAAGATCTCATTTTGATTCTGGTAAAAGTGTCGTCTATTCTTCAGACACTCTTGGTATAAACTTGCCTGATGAAAGGTAAGAGCCCACAACTCGCGATAGCAGGAGGGCACCCAGACCAGAATAAAAAATATTCCTTATTTGTATTTTATTTTTCATTTTACGGTCTTATGCTTGCACTCGCGAAAGAATTAAGCTTTTGCATTTACTACTATATATACATTATTTTTTTATATTTATTCTTGGGTTTCACCAGGCCTGGATAAAATTAAAAATTATGTTAGTTTTTACATACTTTTTGTTTGTAGTCAAATTTAACATTTCGGCATTTTTTTCCTTTCGACCTTCTTCAGAAATGTTTATTGGTTGAAAGAAAATCCTTGGCAGGTTTCTTCAAAACATATTACAAAAATGGTAGATATATTATGTGGACCAACAATTTTTTTGTTCCCTGCATTACTTATCTTTAATTAAAACAACAATTTAAGGGTGAAACAAACACATTCTTCAAAAATACTGCAGTATGCATCGGAATATCTATTCCGATGCATACTAAGTGAATAATAACAAAAATATGTAGAAACACATATAATTTTTAATTTTATTTATTATATATATATATATATATATATATATATATATATATATATATATATATATATATATATATATATATATATATATAACAAACTCAGTGGTTATTGAGGCATCAGTCTATTCGGGCATCGGAAGTAAAACTCTTTTTTTACTACGCCAAGCTTTCGAAAATGTTTATTCTCTTTATCAAGGCTACAACACAGAGTACTGTTAGTAACTTAATTAAATTTACATTATGTTGGACATTACCTAGGGTGCAAAGTGAGTTAAAAAAACCTTCGTAACATCTAGCACAACAGGACAAACACTCCAACCCAGGTCTTACAATTTAATTATACTTTATTGCAATTACATAATTTCTTTTCGAGACCCTTGAGGTTTGGGCCACATGGTTTCGTTACAGTGAAGCAGTCAGGTTAAGATCTAGTGTGTCAACAGTGTCACAACTGTCGGTCTAGAAGGCTGGAGAATATTGCAGAATGTTCCAGTCTTCCAAACAGACAGTCGTGCAACAGATGGCGTTGGTCAGGAAACCCGTTCTGTTTTACCAATGTTTATTGGTTATGAGTTAACATGCCAGATGGCGTAAGCAGAGTCGCCCCCCACACCTGCCACTTGCAGATGGCGTCAAGCAACCCACCCAGCATATTTTAAATAAAATGTTTTTTATTTAGAAAGCTGTACTGTCTCCCTTGTCACCTAGGGAGACAGCACACCTTTCCCTTGGGCTCCTGAGTAAGCAATTCATTTTTATGTGGGTTGTTACACTTTTGATCTTAGTCTTATCATATCAATCTCGATTATTTTCTAAAATTCTGTTTATAGCGGGTTATTTTATGATTATTAAGGACAAAAGTCAATGAAAAACGAACAGGGGAATTTATTTTGTCTGGTGCTTTCAAGCCAGCTGAAAATTTGAGGTGAAAATAAACTGAGTACGTTGTGCTCGTTTTACTTTAAACGTCCAAAGAGGAATTGTGAGACCCCTCTGTGGTCTTATTTTTGTTTAGAGTGACAATATACGAGTAGATTGAGCTTAAGTCTGAGATGTCCCTCTTTTTATTAAGACAGTTTGGTGTCAAGTGTGTTTCTGCCATTTCTAAGAAGAGTCTTTTTCTCAGTTTACTTTCTGTATATATAGTGTTGGTCTCTGAGTCGTTTGGATCATGACCAGTTTCTATATGATGTTCAGCTAAAGCACAAGAGGGTTTTTTTAATCTGAAGTCGCTCTTGTGTGAGGTTAGTCTGTCCTTAAGCACTCGAGACGTTTGTCCTATGTATACCCAGTGGCGGCTGGTGAAATTTCGAAGTTGTATATCTCTGTTCCTACTTACAGGACCCGTACCAAATTTAGGGGTTTTAATAGTGAGCCCACTGGGAATGTTTTGGTAAAGAAAAAAACATTTTGTAATTTGCGAAAAAAAGTTGGATTTTTGGTGTGCCCCTCCTACGAAAAAAATGAACAAGTCTAGGTATTTTATTTATTATTGTTCTACTCACATTTTACATTATTTTGTCGACAGTTTTTAAATTTTGAGGGAAAAAATGTGTAGAAAGTTATAGTCATTTGAATTTTTTTAAGCCTAAAATATAATTTTCAAAAAAATTCAAATGACTATACCTTAACTTTATACTAACACATTTTTTCCCTCAAAATTTAAAAACTGTCGACAAAATAATGTACAATTTGTGTAGAAAAATAATAAATAAAATACCTAGACGTGTTCATTTTTTTCTTAGGAGGGGCACACCCAAAATTCAACTTTTTTTCGCAAATTACAACATGTTTTTTTTCTTTACCAAAACATTCCCAGTGGGCTCACTAGTAAAACCCCTAAATTTGGTATGGGTCCCGTAAGTAGGAACAGAGATATACAGCTTTGAAATTTCACCAGCCGCCTCTGTGTATACCCTATCACAGGAAGAACAAGGAATACTATAGAAGACGCTTGATTTGTCTCCTGTTTTTACTTTATCTTTGAGTTTTGTGAAAATGTTACCCACCGTCTTAGAGAATCGCTGCGTTATTTTTATTATTGGTGTGTTTTTGAAGACTTTAATAATTTTTGTGGTGATAGAGTCTATTGCTGGTAGAGAATAGTAGTATAGAGCTCTATTTACCGATTTAAACGCATTAATTTCCGGTGAGACATCCGGGGCTCCCCTATCTCCCACAGTGGTCAACGCTCTGGTGTTACATATAAGTTTTTTTAACAACCCCTGGGGGTATGAGTTTTCAAGTAATGTACGATATAGTCTGTCCAGATCCTTTTGTCTAAGTGTATGGTGACTTATTTTTTCTATTCGCGACTTGAGGGCAAGCACCAGGTTGATCTTAATTTTTTCTGTGTGGTATGAGTTGTAATTCATGTATCTACCTGAGTTAGTAGGTTTGACATACCAATCTAAGATCACCTGGTTGCCCTGTGTCCGAATTAATTTGGTGTCTAGAAAGGGGACACTTCTTTCTGACTCTTCCTCCATAGTAAATTGTATCGAGGAGTTGTACGAATTGAAGACCCCAAGAATTTCTATTTTTTTATTTTCTGGAACTGTACAGACAATATCGTCCACATATTTCTTTAGAAATGGTAATTGGAAAGATAATTGAGGAATGCAAGCCTCTAAGAGGTCATCCATGACATATTGAGCCACTATTGGAGACAGTGTACCTAAAATCTGTTTGTAATATATGTTATCTAGTTGGCAGTAAGTTGAGTCCAAAATAAATTTTACTATCTCTAAAAATTGGTTTTTTGGGATTTTCGTTAAGGGTGATATATCCTGCCATCTTTTCTCTATGCTTTGAGTAACTAAATAATGTGGGATGTTACTGAAAAGAGAGACAACATCTAAGCTTATTAGTACATAGCCCCAGGGAGCTGTTTTTCGTTTATAAATTCAGCAAATTGAAAAGAATCTGTTGTATAGTATTCGTTGTCCCTGCTGTACGCCAATGTGAGTATATCTGTTATGTGAGTGGAAAGTTTACTATTGGGTGCATTAATGGAAGAAATAATGGGTCTTAAGGAAAGTGAGGGTTTGTGGATTTTGGGCAGACCGTAAAATTTAGGAGAGGTTTGGTTGTATATTGTGAGAGATTTCTTCTGACCTTCATCCAGAAACCCTTTCTTTCCAAGGTCTGAAACTATTTTATTGGCTTTTTGTTGAAAGGTTGACGTAGGGTCACGTTTTAAAATTTTATAATACTTTTGATCTGAGAGAATCTCCTTGGACTTGGCGACATATACGTCTCTATTCATTATCACAGTGACGTTACCTTTATCTGCCTTTGTATCTATCAATTCTTTATTATCCTTTAGGAATTTCTTTGTTTTTTCGAAAAGAATATCTACGTATTTCTTACTATGTGAAGTTCTATAGTAATTGGTTATGATGTTTGTTATTTTTGCTCGTTGGATATTCTTTTCTTGCTCTGGGAAATGGTAAATGATATTCTCCACATCCGAGAGCAATCTTAGGACAGATATGTCACCAATAGAGGGAGAAAGAGGAAATTTAGAACCCAATGCCAGAAAGTTTTTTACGTCATTTGGAATTTCTATATCTGTAAGATTTCTGATCCAGTTTTCTTTAACTGATATGAACTGATTGTGTGTTTGTGTTTTGAGATTATTTATTTTCTTTAAATTAGTGGTTTTTATGGTTTTAAAGAGTCTATTGTATTTTTGGGTTTGCATAGTTTTAAATTGGTTAAATGTGTGTGTAGGGATGAGATTTTTAATTTCATTTGAAACCTGTATCAGAGATCTTTCAGTATGATAAATTGCTTTAATTGTAGTTGAAATTTCGAGATTGATAAGCTTGTTTTTTAACCTGTTACCGATCTGCTTGATCTGATATCCTGTGGCTCCGTCTTCAATCTCTAGGGTGTTTTGAATTCCCTTGGTGTTGTTGTTAATATGTGCGGGAGTCAGTGCCTGTGTTCGACAAGTGAGTAGGAATATCCTCCTGTTACGCAGCGATGCTAATCTGGTGTTGTTTTTTGCCCATTGTTTTAACAAACCCACGGTGTGTACTCCGTGTTGTTGACGGATTTGTTGGTAAAACCCCATTCCAAGAATATGAATTGGTAGGGTAGTCTTGACCGACTAGTTAAAAAACAAACTCAGTGGTTATTGAGGCATCAGTCTATTCGAGCATCGGAAGTAAAACTCTTTTTTTACTACGCCAAGCTTTCGAAAATGTTTATTCTCTTTATCCAGGCTACAACACAGAGTACAGTTAGTAACTTAATTAAATTTACATTATGTTGGACATTGCCTAGGGTGCAAAGTGAGTTAAAAAAACCTTCGTAACATCTAGCACAACAGGACAAACACTCCAACCCAGGTCTTACAGTTTAATTATACTTTATTGCAATTACATAATTTCTTTTCGAGACCCTTGAGGTTTGGGCCACATGGTTTCGTTACAGTGAAGCAGTCAGGTTAAGATCTAGTGTGTCAACAGTGTCACAACTGTCGGTCTAGAAGGCTGGAGAATATTGTAGAATGTTCCAGTCTTCCAAACAGACAGTCGTGCAACAGATGGCGTTGGTCAGGAAACCCGTTCTGTTTAACCAATGTTTGTTGGTTATGAGTTAACATGCCAGATGACGTAAGCAGAGTCGCCCCCCACACCTGCCACTTGCAGATGGCGTCAAGCAACCCACCCAGCATATTTTAAATAAAATGTTTTTTATTTAGAAAGCTGTACTGTCTCCCTTGTCACCTAGGGAGACAGCACACCTTTCCCTTGGGCTCCTGAGTAAGCAATTCATTTTTATGTGGGTTGTTACACTTTTGATCTTAGTCTTATCATATCAATCTCGATTATTTTCTAAAATTCTGTTTATAGCGGGTTATTCTATGATTATTAAGGACAAAAGTCAATGAAAAACGAACAGGGGAATTTATTTTGTCTGGTGCTTTCAAGACAGCTGAAAATTTGAGGTGAAAATAAACTGAGTACGTTGTGCTCGTTTTACTTTAAACGTCCAAAGAGGAATTGTGAGACCCCTCTGTGGTCTTATTTTTGTTTAGAGTGACAATATACGAGTAGATTGAGCTTAAGCCTGAGATGTCCCTCTTTTTATTAAGACAGTTTGGTGTCAACTGTGTTTCTGCCATTTCTAAGAAGAGTCTTTTTCTCAGTTTACTTTCTGTATATATAGTGTTGGTCTCTGAGTAGCTTGGATCATGACCAGTTTCTATATGATGTTCAGCCAAAGCACAAGAGGGTTTTTTAATCTGCAGTCGCTCTTGTGTGAGGTTAGTCTGTCCTTAAGTACTCGAGACGTTTGTCCTATGTATACCCTATCACAGGAAGAACAAGGAATACTATACACGACGCTTGATTTGTCTCCTGTTTTTACTTTATCTTTGAGTTTTGTGAAAATGCTACCCACCGTCTTAGAGAATCGCTGCGTTATTTTTATTATTGGTGTGTTTTTGAAGACTTTAATAATTTTTGTGGTGATAGAGTCTATTTCTGGTAGAGGATAGTAGTATAGAGCTCTATTTACCGATTTAAACGCATCAATTTCCGGTGACACAGTGGTCAACGCTCTGGTGTTATATATAAGTTTTTTAACAACCCCTGGGGGTATGAGTTTTCAAGTAATGTACGATATAGTCTGTCCAGATTCTTTTGTCTAAGTGTATGGTGACTTATTTTTTCTATTCGTGACTTGAGGGCAAGCACCAGGTTGATCTTCATTTTTTCTGTGTGGTATGAGTTGTAATTCATGTATCTACCTGAGTTAGTAGGTTTGACATACCAATCTAAGATCACCTGGTTGTCCTGTGTCTGAATTAATTTGGTGTCTAGAAAGGGGACACTTCTTTCTGACTCTTCCTCCATAGTAAATTGTATGGAGGAGTTGTACGAATTGAAGACCCCAAGAATTTCTATTTTTTTATTTTCTGGAACTGTACAGACAATATCGTCCACATATTTCTTTAGAAAGGGTAATTGGAAAGATAATTGAGGAATGCAAGCCTCTAAGACGTCATCCATGACATATTGAGCCACTATTGGAGACAGTGTAGCTCCCATTGGAGTACCTAAAATCTGTTTGTAATATATGTTATCTAGTTGGCAGTAAGTTGAGTCCAAAATAAATTTTACTATCTCTAAAAATTGGTTTTTTGGGATTTTCGTTAAGGGTGATATATCCTGCCATCTTTTCTCTATGCTTTGAGTAACTAAATAATGTGGGATTTTACTGAAAAGAGAGACAATATCTAAGCTTATTAGTACATAGCCCTCAGGGAGCTGTTTTTCGTTTATAAATTCAGCAAATTGAAAAGAATCTGTTGTATAGTATTCGCTGTCCCTGCTGTACGCCAATGTGAGTATATCTGTTATGTGAGTGGAAAGTTTACTATTTGGTGCATTAATGGAAGAAATAATGGGTCTTAAGGAGAGTGAGGGTTTGTGGATTTTGGGCAAACCGTAAAATTTAGGAGAGGTTTGGTTGTATATTGTGAGAGATTTCTTCTGTCGTTCATCCAGAAACCCTTTCTTTCCAAGGTCTGAAACTATTTTATTGGCTTTTTGTTGAAAGGTTGACGTAGGGTCACGTTTTAAAATTTTATAATACTTTTGATCTGATAGAATCTCCTTGGACTTGGCGACATATACGTCTCTATTCATTATCACAGTGACGTTACCTTTATCTGCCTTTGTAACTATCAATTCTTTATTATCCTTTAGGAATTTCTTTGTTTTTTCGAAAAGAATATCTACGTATTTCTTACTATGTGAAGTTCTATAGTAATTGGTTATGATGTTTGTTATTTTTGCTCGTTGGATATTCTTTTCTTGCTCTGGGAAGTGGTAAATGATATTCTCCACATCCGAGAGCAATCTTAGGACAGATATGTCACCAATAGAGGAAGAAAGAGGAAATTTAGAACCCAATGCCAGAAAGTTTTTTACGTCATTTGGAATTTCTATATCTGTAAGATTTCTGATCCAGTTTTCTTTAACTGATATGAACTGATTGTGTGTTTGTATTTTGAGATTATTTATTTTCTTTAAATTAGTGGTTTTTATGGTTTTAAAGAGTCTATTGTATTTTTGGGTTTGCATAGTTTTAAATTGGTTAAATGTGTGTGTAGGGATGAGATTATTAATTTCATTTGAAACCTGTATCAGAGATCTTTCAGTATGATAAATTGCTTTAATTGTAGTTGAAATTTCGAGATTGATAAGCTTGTTTTTTAACCTGTTACCGATCTGCTTGATCTGATATCCTGTGGCTCCGTCTTCAATCTCTAGGGTGTTTTGAATTCCCTTGGTGTTGTTGTTGATATGTGCGGGAGTCAGTGCATGTGTTCGACAAGTGAGTAGGAATATCCTCCTGTTACGCAGCGATGCTAATCTGGTGTTGTTTTTTGCCCATTGTTTTAACAAACCCACGGTGTGTACTCCGTGTTGTTGACGGATTTGTTGGTAAAACCCCATTCCTAGAATATGAATTGGTAGGGTAGTCTTGACTGACTAGTTAAAAAACAAACTCAGTTGTTATTGAGGCATCAGTCTATTCGGGCATCAGAAGTAAAACTCTTTTTTTACTACGCCAAGCTTTCGAAAATGTTTATTCTCTTTATCAAGGCTACAACACAGAGTACAGTTAGTAACTTAATTCAATTTACATTATGTTGGACATTACCTAGGGTGCAAAGTGAGTTAAAAAAACCTTCGTAACATCTAGCACAACAGGACAAACACTCCAACCCAGGTCTTACAGTTTAATTATATTTTATTGCAATTACATAATTTCTTTTCGAGACCCTTGAGGTTTGGGCCACATGGTTTCGTTACAGTGAAGCAGTCAGGTTAAGATCTAGTGTGTCAACAGTGTCACAACTGTCGGTCTAGAAGGCTGGAGAATATTGCAGAATGTTCCAGTCTTCCAAACAGACAGTCGTGCAACAGATGGCGTTGGTCAGGAAACCCGTTCTGTTTTACCAATATTTGTTGGTTATGAGTTAACATGCCAGATGGCGTAAGCAGAGTCGCCCCCCACACCTGCCACTTGCAGATGGCGTCAAGCAACCCACCCAGCATATTTTAAATAAAATGTTTTTTATTTAGAAAGCTGTACTGTCTCCCTTGTCACCTAGGGAGACAGCACACCTTTCCCTTGGGCTCCTGAGTAAGCAATTCATTTTTATGTGGGTTGTTACACTTTTGAACTTAGTCTTATCATATCAATCTCGATCGAGATTGATATGATAAGACTAAGGAGCCCAAGGGAAAGGTGTGCTGTCTCCCTAGGTGACAAGGGAGACAGTACTGCTTTCTAAATAAAAAACATTTTATTTAAAATATGCTGGGTGGGGTGCTTGACGCCATCTGCAAGTGGCAGGTGTGGGGGGCGACTCTGCTTACGCCATCTGGCATGTTAACTCATAACCAACAAACATTGGTACAACAGAACGGGTTTCCTGACCAACGCCATCTGTTGCACGACTGTCTGTTTGGAAGACTGGAATATTCTGCAATATTCTCCAGCCTTCTAGACCGACAGTTGTGACACTGTTGACACACTAGATCTTAACCTGACTGCTTCACTGTAACGAAACCATGTGGCCCAAACCTCAAGGGTCTCGAAAAGAAATTATGTAATTGCAATAAACTATAATTAAACTGTAAGACCTGGGTTGGAGTGTTTGTCCTGTTGTGCTAGATGTTACGAAGGTTTTTTTAACTCACTTTGCACCCTAGGTAATGTCCAACATAATGTAAATTTAATTAAGTTACTAACTGTACTCTGTGTTGTAGCCTTGATAAAGAGAATAAACATTTTCGAAAGTTTGGCGTAGTAAAAAAAGAGTTTTACTTCCGATGCCCGAATAGGCTGATGCCTCAATATCCACTGAGATTGTTTTTTAACTAGTCAGTCAAGACAACCCTACCAATTCATATTCTAGGAATGGGGATTTACCAACAAATCCCTCAACAACACGGAGTACACACCGTGGGTTTGTTAAAACAATGGGCAAAAAACAACACCAGATTAGCATCGCTGCGTAACAGGAGGATATTCCTACTCACTTGTCGAACACAGGCCCTGACTCCCGCACATATCAACAACAACACCAAGGGAATTCAAAACACCCTAGAGATTGAAGACGGAGCCACAGGATATCAGATCAAGCAGATCGGTAACAGGTTAAAAAACAAGCTTATCAATCTCGAAATTTCAACTACAATTAAAGCAATTTATCATACTGAAAGATCTCTGATACAGGTTTCAAATGAAATTAATAATCTCATCCCTACACACACATTTAACCAATTTAAAACTATGCAAACCCAAAAATACAATAGACTCTTTAAAACCATAAAAACCACTAATTTAAAGGAAATAAATAATCTCAAAACACAAACACACAATCAGTTCATATCAGTTAAAGAAAACTGGATCAGAAATCTTACAGATAGAGAAATTCCAAATGACGCAAAAAACTTTCTGGCATTGGGTTCTAAATTTCCTCTTTCTCCCTCTATTGGTGACATATCTGTCCTAAGATTGCTCTCGGATGTGGAGAATATCATTTACCACTTCCCAGAGCAAGAAAAGAATATCCAACGAGCAAAAATAACAAACATCATAACCAATTACTATAGAACATCACATAGTAAGAAATACGTAGATATTCTTTTCGAAAAAACAAAGAAATTCCTAAAGGATAATAAAGAATTGATAGTTACAAAGGCAGATAAAGGTAACGTCACTGTGATAATGAATAGAGACGTATATGTCGCCAAGTCCAAGGAGATTCTATCAGATCAAAAGTATTATAAAATTTTAAAACGTGACCCTACGTCAACCTTTCAACAAAAAGCCAATAAAATAGTTTCAGACCTTGAAAAGAAAGGGTTTCTGGATGAAGGGCAGAAGAAATCTCTCACAATATACAACCAAACCTCTCCTAAATTTTACGGTCTGCCCAAAATCCACAAACCCTCACTTTCCTTAAGACCCATTATTTCTTCCATTAATGCACCCAATAGTAAACTTTCCACTCACATAACAGATATACTCACATTGGCGTACAGCAGGGACAACGAATACTATACAACAGATTCTTTTCAATTTGCTGAATTTATAAACGAAAAACAGCTCCCTGAGGGCTATGTACTAATAAGCTTAGATGTTGTCTCTCTTTCCAGTAACATCCCACATTATTTAGTTACTCAAAGCATAGAGAAAAGATGGCAGGATATATCACCCTTAACGAAAATCCCAAAAAACCAATTTTTAGAGATAGTAAAATTTATTTTGGACTCAACTTACTGCCAACTAGATAACATATATTACAAACAGATCTTAGGTACTCCAATGGGAGCTACACTATTGGAGACATCCAATAGTGGCTCAATATGTCATGGATGACCTTTTAGAGGCTTGCATTCCTCAATTATCTTTCCAATTACCCTTTCCAAAGAAATATGTGGACGATATTGTCTGTACAGTTCCAGAAAATAAAAAAATAGAAATTCTTGGGGTCTTCAATTCGTACAACTCCTCCATACAATTTACTATGGAGGAAGAGTCAGAAAGAAGTGTCCCCTTTCTAGACACCAAATTAATTCGGACACAGGACAACCAGGTGATCTTAGATTGGTATGTCAAACCTACTAACTCAGGTAGATACATGAATTACAACTCATACCACACAGAAAAAATTAAGATCAACCTGGTGCTTGCCCTCAAGTCACGAATAGAAACAATAAGTCACCATACACTTAGACAAAAGAATCTGGACAGACTATATCGTACATTACTTGAAAACTCATACCCCCAGGGGTTGTTAAAAAAACTTATGTATAACACCAGAGCCTTGACCACTGTGGGAGATAGGGGAGCCCCGGATGTCTCACCGGAAATTGATGCGTTTAAATCGGTAAATAGAGCTCTATACTACTGTTCTCTACCAGCAATAGACTCTATCACCACAAAAATTATTAAAGTCTTCAAAAACACACCAATAATAAAAATAACGCAGCGATTCTCTAAGACGGTGGGTAACATTTTCACAAAACTCAAAGATAAAGTAAAAACAGGAGACAAATCAAGCGTCGTGTATAGTATTCCTTGTTCTTCCTGTGATAGGGTATACATAGGACAAACGTCTCGAGTGCTTAAGGACAGATTAACTTCACACAAGAGCGACTGCAGATTAAAACAACCCTCTTGTGCTTTAGCTGAACATCATATAGAATCTGGTCATGATCCAAACTACTCAGAGACCAACACTATATATACAGAAAGTAAACTGAGAAAAAGACTCTTCTTAGAAATGGCAGAAACACACTTGACACCAAACTGTCTTAATAAAAAGAGGGACATCTCAGACTTAAGCTCAATCTACTCGTATATTGTCACTCTAAACAAAAATAGGACCACAGAGGGGTCTCACAATTCCTCTTTGGACGTTTAAAGTAAAACGAGCACAACGTACTTAGTTTATTTTCACCTCAAATTTTCAGCTGTCTTGAAAGCACCAGACAAAATAAATTCCCCTGTTCGTTTTTCATTGACTTTTGTCCTTAATAATCATAAAATAACCCGCTATAAACAGAATTTTAGAAAATAATCGAGATTGATATGATAAGACTAAGATCAAAAGTGTAACAACCCACATAAAAATGAATTGCTTACTAAGGAGCCCAAGGGAAAGGTGTGCTGCCTCCCTAGGTGACAAGGGAGACAGTACAGCTTTCTAAATAAAAAACATTTTATTTAAAATATGCTGGGTGGGTTGCTTGACGCCATCTGCAAGTGGCAGGTGTGGGGGGCGACTCTGCTTACGCCATCTGGCATGTTAACTCATAACCAACAAACATTGGTACAACAGAACGGGTTTCCTGACCAACGCCATCTGTTGCACGACTGTCTGTTTGGAAGACTGGAACATTCTGCAATATTCTCCAGCCTTCTAGACCGACAGTTGTGACACTGTTGACACACTAGATCTTAACCTGACTGCTTCACTGTAACGAAACCATGTGGCCCAAACCTCAAGGGTCTCGAAAAGAAATTATGTAATTACAATAAAGTATAATTAAATTGTAAGACCTGGGTTGGAGTGTTTGTCCTGTTGTGCTAGATGTTACGAAGGTTTTTTTAACTCACTTTGCACCCTAGGTAATGTCCAACATAATGTAAATTTAATTAAGTTACTAACTGTACTCTGTGTTGTAGCCTTGATAAAGAGAATAAACATTTTCGAAAGCTTGGCGTAGTAAAAAAAGAGTTTTACTTCCGATGCCCGAATAGACTGATGCCTCAATATCCACTGAGTTTGTTTTTTAACTAGTCAGTCAAGACTACCCTTCCAATTCATATTCTAGGAATGGGGTTTTACCAACAAATCCGTCAACAACACGGAGTACACACCGTTGGTTTGTTAAAACAATGGGCAAAAAACAACACCAGATTAGCATCGCTGCGTAACAGGAGGATATTCCTACTCACTTGTCGAACACAGGCACTGACTCCCGCACATATCAACAACAACACCAAGGGAATTCAAAACACCCTAGAGATTGAAGACGGAGCCACAGGATATTAGATCAAGCAGATCGGTAACAGGTTAAAAAACAAGCTTATCAATCTCGAAATTTCAACTACAATTAAAGCAATTTATCATACTGAAAGATCTCTGATACAGGTTTCAAATGAAATTAATAATCTCATCCCTACACACACATTTAACCAATTTAAAACTATGCAAACCCAAAAATACAATAGACTCTTTAAAACCATAAAAACCACTAATTTAAAGAAAATAAATAATCTCAAAACACAAACACACAATCAGTTCATATCAGTTAAAGAAAACTGGATCAGAAATCTTACAGATATAGAAATTCCAAATGACGTAAAAAAATTTCTGGCATTGGGTTCTAAATTTCCTCTTTCTCCCTCTATTGGTGACATATCTGTCCTAAGATTGCTCTCGGATGTGGAGAATATCATTTACCACTTCCCAGAGCAAGAAAAGAATATCCAACGAGCAAAAATAACAAACTTCATTACCAATTACTATAGAACTTCACATAGTAAGAAATACGTAGATATTCTTTTCGAAAAAACAAAGAAATTCCTAAAGGATCATAAAGAATTGATAGTTACAAAGGCAGATAAAGGTAACGTCACTGTGATAATGAACAGAGACGTATATGTCGCCAAGTCCAAGGAGATTCTATCAGATCAAAAGTATTATAAAATTTTAAAACGTAACCCTACGTCAACCTTTCAACAAAAAGCCAATAAAATAGTTTCAGACCTTGGAAAGAAAGGGTTTCTGGATGAAGGACAGAAGAAATCTCTCACAATATACAACCAAACCTCTCCTAAATTTTACGGTCTGCCCAAAATCCACAAACCCCCACTTTCCTTAAGACCCATTCTTTCTTCCATTAATGCACCCAATAGTAAACTTTCCACTCACATAACAGATATACTCACATTGGCGTACAGCAGGGACAACGAATACTATACAACAGATTCTTTTCAATTTGCTGAATTTATAAACGAAAAACAGCTCCCTGAGGGCTATGTACTAATAAGCTTAGATGTTGTTTCTCTTTTCAGTAACATCCCACATTATTTAGTTACTCAAAGCATAGAGAAAAGATGGCAGGATATATCACCCTTAACGAAAATCCCAAAAAAACAATTTTTAGAGATAGTAAAATTTATTTTGGACTCAACTTACTGCCAACTAGATAACATATATTACAAACAGATTTCAGGTACTCCAATGGGAGCTACGCTGTCTCCAATAGTGGCTCAATATGTCATGGATGACCTCTTAGAGGCTTGCATTCCTCAATTATCTTTCCAATTACCATTTCTAAAGAAATATGTGGACGATATTGTCTGTACAGTTCCAGAAAATAAAAAAATTGAAATTCTTGGGGTCTTCAATTCGTACAACTCCTCCATACAATTTACTATGGAGGAAGAGTCAGAAAGAAGTGTCCCCTTTCTAGACACCAAATTAATTCGGACACAGGACAACCAGGTGATCTTAGATTGGTATGTCAAACCTACTAACTCAGGTAGATACATGAATTACAACTCATACCACACAGAAAAAATGAAGATCAACCTGGTACTTGCCCTCAAGTCACGAATAGAAAAAATAAGTCACCATACACTTAGACAAAAGAATCTGGACAGACTATATCGTACATTACTTGAAAGCTCATACCCCCAGGGGTTGTTAAAAAAACTTATATATAACACCAGAGCGTTGACCACTGTGGGAGATAGGGGAGCCCCGGATGTCTCACCGAAAATTGATGCGTTTAAATCGGTAAATAGAGCTCTATACTACTATTCTCTACCAGCAATAGACTCTTATCACCACAAAAATTATTAAAGTCTTCAAAAACACACCAATAATAAAAATAACGCAGCGATTCTCTAAGACGGTGGGTAACATTTTCACAAAACTCAAAGATAAAGTAAAAACAGGAGACAAATCAAGCGTCGTGTATAGTATTCCTTGTTCTTCCTGTGATAGGGTATACATAGGACAAACGTCTCGAGTGCTTAAGGACAGACTAACCTCACACAAGAGCGACTGCAGATTAAAAAAACCCTCTTGTGCTTTAGCTGAACATCATATAGAAACTGGTCATGATCCAAACTACTCAGAGACCAACACTATATATACAGAAAGTAAACTGAGAAAAAGGCTCTTCTTAGAAATAGCAGAAACACACTTGACACCAAACTGTCTTAATAAAAAGAGGGACATCTCAGACTTAAGCTCAATCTACTCGTATATTGTCACTTTAAACAAAAATAAGACCACAGAGGGGTCTCACAATTCCTCTTTGGACGTTTAAAGTAAAACGAGCACAACGTACTCAGTTTATTTTCACCTCAAATTTTCAGCTGTCTTGAAAGCACCAGACAAAATAAATTCCCCTGTTCGTTTTTCATTGACTTTTGTCCTTAATAATCATAAAATAACCCGCTATAAACAGAATTTTAGAAAATAATCGAGATTGATATGATAAGACTAAGATCAAAATTGTAACAACCCACATAAAAATGAATTGCTTACTCAGGAGCCCAAGGGAAAGGTGTGCTGTCTCCCTAGGTGACAAGGGAGACAGTACAGCTTTCTAAATAAAAAACATTTTATTTAAAATATGCTGGGTGGGTTGCTTGACGCCATCTGCAAGTGGCAGGTGTGGGGGGCGACTCTGCTTACGCCATCTGGCATGTTAACTCATAACCAACAAACATTTGTAAAACAGAACGGGTTTCCTGACCAACGCCATCTGTTGCACGACTGTCTGTTTGGAAGACTGGAACATTCTGCAATATTCTCCAGCCTTCTAGACCGACAGTTGTGACACTGTTGACACACTAGATCTTAACCTGACTGCTTCACTGTAACGAAACCATGTGGCCCAAACCTCAAGGGTCTCGAAAATAAATTATGTAATTGCAATAAAGTATAATTAAACTGTAAGACCTGGGTTGGAGTGTTTGTCCTGTTGTGCTAGATGTTACGAAGGTTTTTTTAACTCACTTTGCACCCTAGGTAATGTCCAACATAATGTAAATTTAATTAAGTTACTAACTGTACTCTGTGTTGTAGCCTTGATAAAGAGAATAAACATTTTCGAAAGCTTGGCGTAGTGAAAAAAGAGTTTTACTTCCGATGCCCGAATAGGCTGATGCCTCAATAACCACTGAGTTTGTTTTTTAACTAGTCAGTCAAGACTACCCTACCAATTTATATATATATATATATATATATATATATATATATATATATATATATATATATATATATATATATATATATATATATATATATATATATATATATATATATATATATATATATATATATATATATATATATATATATATATACAGGGTGTCCCAGGATAGGTGTTACGATAGGACATATGGGTCAAAAAAATTTGAATTTGAAAATAGCATTTTGGGAACATGCCCCGCTTGGTCCAAAACTGAGGAATACAAAATTTCACTCGGATTGGTATTATACAGGGCGAGTTATAACTAAACATATGAAAAATGGCCAAGAGTAAAGTACTCTTATTTTTTCAAATGGAACAAAAGCTTGTTCAGAAATGAAACTAATATTATAATTTGAAATTAGAGCTTTCTAGTCAATATTTTTATTTTCGTCAAATTTTTTGAAATGTAATAGTACATTTTCCACCAATATCGTATTACAATACATTATTAGGCTATACCTGGTAAATATACATATTACATGTTAGAAAACGTAGTTTCCAAGTATAATAAAAAACCGAATACGATAGTGGTGGAAAATGTACTATTACATTTCAAAAAATTTGACAAAAATAAAAATATTGACTAGAAAGCTGTAATTTCAAATTATGATATTAGTTACATTTCTGAACAACTTTTTCTACTAAGCTTTTGTTCCATTTGGACAAATAAGAGTACTTTACTCTTGGCCATTTTTCATATTTTTAGTTATAACTCGCCCTGTATAATACCAATCCGAGTGAAATTTTGTATTCCTCAGTTTTGGACCAAGCGGGGCATGTTCCCAAAATGCCATTTTCAAATTCAAAATTTTTTGACCCATTTGTCCTATCGTAACACCTATCCTGGGACACCCTGTATATATATATATATATATATATATATATATATATATATATATTTATATTTATATATATATATATATATATATATATATATATATATATATATATATATATATATATATATATATATATATATTTATATTTATATATATATATATATATATATATATATATATATATATATATATATATATATATGTATACAGTGTGTCTGCTTAAGCTCGCAGCTCGCAGCATATGGGAAACTTTTTTAATATTAATTTTACTCTTTATAAATAGTTCTGCATGGTCCAAAACGTAAAATGCAACCATCAGATATCGAAATTTGCCAGTCATATTACGAAGTCTATCAGAAAATATGAATTTTACCCTACAGTAAAGTACTTTTATTTTTGACAATATCGAAAACTTTTATGAAGAAAATTTATTTGGAATTGTAAACTAATTTCTAATAAACAGTTATCTCTTTATTCATTAAAAATTTGATAAAAATGAAAATTGTTATGATTTTGTACATTTTCCCATTCTCTACCATACAACAGTGAACACATTGATAGGAATGAATTCCTAATTATTAGGTTGCCATGATATTTGCATATCTGCCATTAAACGTAAAATGTTATTAACTTATTACGTAATTATTACAATATTAGTACTGTATTGAAGTTTATAATTGTAAAATAAATTATTTTGTTATGTATCAATTATTTTAATGCATCATCAAAATACTGCAACACAGAGATTAAGAAACGTAATGATTATCAAATTTTTGATGAATAAAGAGATAACTATTTATTATAAATTAGTTTACGATTCTAAATAAATTTTCTTCATAAAAGTTTTCGATATTGTCAAAGTATTTTACTGTAGGGTAAAATTCATATTTTCTGACAGACCTCGTATATAATTGGGAAATTTCGATATCTGATGGTTGCATTTTAGGTTTTGGACCACGCAGAACTCTTTATGAAGAATAACTTTTTTTCGTAAAATTAATAATAAAAAAGTTTCCCATATGCTGCGAACTTAAGCAGACACACTGTATATTATACCTTTAATGTTTTATATGTGATTTATGCAATTTCTGAATAATTGTACAGCACATTTTAGGTATATTTCATATAACACACCATGTATCTAACCAAAGCAGTTTTCCAAACCATTTTATTACTACAAATTCGAAGAAAAACTGCGGAATAGTTTCCGAAGCAGGAAGGAATCGGAACTGGAGGCGTAACAATTTTAGTGAAACGAGTGAATAAGAAACCAAGACCAAGAAGTGCCAACTGCTTTTTTCTGAAGCGCAAAGTTTCAAATGCCAATATCTTAAAAACTTTTCAATTTGGATATATGGTGTTTTTAAAAAATATGTCCAAGTCTAGTTAAATCTAAAAAATGATTAATATACAGGGTGTTTCTTTAAAATATTAAGCTTATAGTAATAAAGCACATAACCAGCTTTTTAGTATCTATGTATATTAATAGTTAAAAAAGATCACAAAAAATATCATAAAATCGATGGGTCCCAGCATTTAAAAGAGTCAACAGCGAAATTTATATACGCGTGTATTCATTTTTACGTAAATATGTATATTCAGGGAATGTTATTTATTATCACTGGCTGGAATAATAAATATATATTTCTGTAAAAACTGCTATTTTGGTTTAAATATTTAATTACTCGGAAAAAATAACTTTAATATAACAGATAAAAAGATTCTAATGTAAAATTTGATTTATCTTTAGATAACTTTAATATTCAAAAAAATCAACTAAAAAATTTATATATTATGCAGATATTTTCTTATTATTCTTAAACTTATTAACTTAGGCTTCATAATGTATCCAAAGTAAACTAATAATAAGAGCTTTCTAAGATTTTATGTTCGACAAGTTTCTCATTCATTCATGAATAAATGAGTTGAAACTTAGTTTTTATTAGATCCTGTGCAGAAACTGTAATTTAACATACTTATAATTTTTTTTAATTATTGTAAAGAGTAATCTTTAAGACTTTGTGGTATACGGAGTAGATCGGGTAGTTTGCATTAGCTCCCGATTTTTGCAAGTCGCCGAACGTTTTAATATTTTATTAAAATAACAGGATTACCAAAAAGTCGTCACTAAAAACGTCTAAATGCTCAACTTGGTGTTTAGACCAGTTGTACAACTATACTATCGATTAAATATCATAAAGAGTTGAAATTCATAATTTGTTCTTTAGTTTATCAATTTATTTCAGAAACTGGGAAATAATGTATTTTGTCGAAACAAAACAGATACGTTTAGTGTAATTTAATATAATAAACTATTGTATTGGCATTTTTTCCATTTAATTTTAATTAAATGGTTACCCTTACATTTAAATTAAAAGACGCAGTAATATATGTTTCTATCAACCTCTTTCTTGTTTTATTGTGCCCTACATATCTAAAAAAGTTTATTAAATATCTTTAAGTTATGGGTAAAAATTTACCTCCCTCGCATCTTTGGAGCATGTCTGCTTAGTGAATGGCTTAGTATGATATAAAGACTACTACCAACGTATAATAATAGGGACTTTTTGCTAATAGTTAGCGCGATTTTTAAAACCCAAAAATCTCGAGATCTGCACAGTTAACCATTTTTAAGAAAAAACGCTTTTCCTCCTGCAGCGAGCTGAAAATTTTGTTTTCAAGACCAACTAGTGCTGCGATTTTTGCATTTAAAGTTTAGCACTAAGCGACAGCAAAATCTCTCTAATTTGTCTCTCTCAGTATAATTAATTAAAAAACTAAATCGCACCGCATAATGCGTCAACTGCGTTTATGCTGACGTTTATCCTTTTATAGTATTATACCTTTAGAACTATTATCCAAAACTTCACTTACTTATTCACAATTTTTGAGATATGTTTGAGACGGACAGGTAACAGGCAAATGGGTTCTGCTAATGGAGTTTCCATTTTAGCGAATAAATTAATTAATAAATTAAATATCAAATAAATTTTAGACTTTAATAAGCTATAAAACTCTGATGTTGTTAACAATAAACAAGTAAAAATAACATGTATATAAACACAAAGTAATTAAAATAACTTCAACAAAAAACACACTCTTATTGGAATGACATCATTCTTGCCATAATAACAAATCTATTGAGGAAATACCAAGACTTGCACAGTCCATAAATTCATTCCTAAAAAAAAAAGAAACCTGAGCGAGCAACTTTTTTTGCCAAAGTTCCAGATTATTTACTTAAGAATTAACAAGAATTAACAAGAATTTTAGGTAGTGGGCGATTGCCGCGAAAGTAAGTCATATTGATATTATTTTTATCCTGTATAAAAACGTCAAAGTAAAAGAAAGTAATGCATTAACAAATACAGCATACAAAGCCAGTACCTTTTTTTGTTGCATAATAACCATTTAAATATAGCCGCTTTAATGAATTATTTTATTTTATTTGACGCTGGGATGCACGAGATTAATAGAATTAACAAATTATACGAAGGCACTAGTTCTAATAATTTCATACAGTGTTTTGTTGTCGACACTCTCATTGTTGTTTATTTTTTTTATGTATGTCTTTACCTAATCACAAATTTTGCAAATCACTTACATTCTGGTATATAATGTGTAGAATGTTCAAAAATTGTTTTACATGGTAAAACCCAGGCGCATAAGATCACTTGGTCAATGACCCATATAAATTTATTTTCAATGATCCAACTAATAATAATTTATTTTTTAAAACCAAACTTTTCTTTCAAAAAGTGCAAGTTCCATGCGAAAACTCCCCAAGAAAGAATCAAGCCAAGCCATTGTTGAAAGATATCCAAGCTTGCTCCGGGCTGACTCGTATTTTATATTGGCTTCATAGGTTGATATGGACGATACAAATTCATTAAAACTAAGAGAGAAACAGACATACGCGCTTTAGCAAGTTAAAAAGAGATAAAATTTGTCGGCGGCCCACCAATAATATCGCACCACTCCCACAATGGAAATACACTCTAACCGCCCCGTGAAATATACTCTTTCAAAACATTTGGATTGGACAAAGAAAAACTAATTAGGTACCTAATATGCGCATTGCATATGCATTATATATTGTATTATTAGCGGCTAAACATAGAAATATGATCTCTCAGTCGCGCCAATGTCATAGTCATCAAATATAACGGCATCGGCATGGGGTTTCTCACATTACCAACGTGGTCCAGAGGTAGAGTCTCAGCTAGTGGACCAAAAGGTCGTGGGTTCGTGGCTGTGCTCGGGGAATAACATCTTTTTGTAACACCCTGTACATTTTAAATCTTTTCAAACTTAGGGTAAAATATTCTCTCTTACTCTGCAAGCCGGTCGGAAAGAGTCGTCACGCCGCATCGTCGTATCATGACTAAAGTTTTGCAAATGGGGGTAATTCCAGAGACGGCTCTAACCTAGTTGGAAATAAAATTACGATTCGATGTGAAAATAAAATACAAATATTTATTTACCCACATTGTGTTATTTGAAAGTGCGAAATACGAAAATACTATACAGGGTGTCTGAAAAGTCTTCGCATGGGCAAATATCTTTAGTATTAATAAAGATAGAGACACCAAATTTTAGTTTTATCTTATTGGTTAATACATCTACTTGTTTATGTAATTTGACTTGTACAATCCCCTTGGGGGTTACGCTAGGGAGTTGCGGTCAAAAATTTTAAATGCAACCCTATGCCGTGTGGTAGGTACCTCATTTTATAGGTCTTTTCTCAGATGTTACTTCTTGGCAGAGGTCCAAAACGGACTTTATTACTGCCAAGAAGTTCATGGTGGCCATTCTAAACAACTTTTAACGTAATAAGTCAGTGTTGGTCTGTTACCAGAGGCGTCGATGCCGAAAATAAGTACATACACTGAAAAAAAGCTATACTAGAGTCAAGAGTAATAGTCTTCAGTGAAGGATAGCTTAGTCTTGTATATCCGCAAGAGCAAGTATAGTCCTTCCAAAAGGTATGTTATTCTTAAAACAATACGCACATCTAAACTTCTTTCAATACTAAATACGAGTAAACTAAGTATTGTAATGTTTGAAACAAGAACTTTCTTAGCTTGAGAGAAAAGCAAATAAACTTAAAATCAGTATAGCAGTTCTTAAACGAACTGCAATACGGTCGTAATGTAAAAGTAGGTAACCTCAACCCAAGTATAGTAATCCTTATTTCAACTTTTTCTTAACTTAACTCCGGTGTTGAAGTGAATACACACACGGAGAAGTAGAACTATTTATCAGTGACGTATATTGAGTGTGGTCAAGGTGTCGGAAAGGCACTGATGGGGTGTGTGTGTGTGTTAGGGGAATTGTGTAAGGTGGTGTAAGAAGGTAATATATAGTGTCAATGCCTCCTTCCCCTATATTGCATAAGGGTGAGTGAGTGTCCAAAAGGCATATTTGCGCTTTCGCCAAAGGGGCACTAAAATACTAGTGGATTAGGGTAGAGGGAAGTATTTTAAAAGGGATGGAGCAAGAAAAACGCGCTTTTGCCAAAGGATCGCTAAGATATCAGTGGATTAGAAGGGTGAGTGTCCAAAAGGCATATTTGCGCTTTCGTCAAAGGGGCACTAAAAATACTAGTGGATTAGGGTAGAGGGGAGTATTTTAAAAGGGCTGGTGAAACAAAAAAAAACCCTTTCGCCAAAGGATCGCTAAGATATCAGTGGATTACGTATTTCCACGAAGACTAAGTTCTTTTGCTAGAAAAGTGTATCTCTTTGTTCAAGAGTAAGCAATATGTATGTCAATACATATGTCAACTGTTTGCCATAACTTTAGTTATTCTTGAGACAATGTAAATTACCAATTAAAATAACTGTACTCCTATTCTTCATCTTAAACTAAACCTTCTTCTTGACTGAACAGTAGCAGTCCTTAAACCAATATTACTATTGTCTTGGATGCCAAGAATAGAACGTTTGTAGATTCAAGATTAGCCTTTACTTGCACTAAGAATTTTCGCTTGACACAAGAATAGTAGCGCTTCATGTAAGGCTACTTTTCCAAGAATACTCTAATTTTCAAATTAGATCAAGATTTTTTTCAGTGTAAGGTATTTGACAGAACTAATTTAATTCATGGGCGTTGCCGTGATTGTGTGAAATAGAAAAAACGGTTGAGTGCAAGTTTGACTCGCGCATAGAGGGTTCCGTGAGACATACAATATTGTGAATTTCTCACAGGACGCAAAAGTCTCAATAACTATGGTAAGGCTAATGCTTGAATAAATACGAAGAGGCGGCCATGCCGGAAATAAGTCAGTGCGTAATATAACTGATTAGTAAGGCTGGCACGGTTGGTCACAATGTCACATAGTTAAGAATGTTCAAAAAAGTAAGACGTTATAAAATCGTCAAATTATGTTAAATACGTAGTTGTAGTTTTACTATTGGAGATATATTCTTGAAAGTGGGTAGGTTTGAATGTACCTAGACACCAAAGTACATCCCCTGAAATTTCGTGCGCATGTCTCGCCCTCTTAGTTTGCGCGTGGTACGCATTTTAGTCCACTGCGCAGATGGCAAATAACGAAAAATAAAGTCGAAATAAACTGGGGAAAAAGTTATAAAGTTACATGCGTAGTGGTACCTTGCCTTTTGGGAATAAGTTCTTAAAAGTGAATAGGTTCAAATGTAGACACCAATGTCCATCTCCTGAAATTCCGTGCGCATGTCCAGCACGCTCGGTTTGCACGTGGTACGCATTTTGGTCTACTGCGCAGATGGCAAAAAACGAAAAAGAAAGTCGAAAAAAACTTGGGAATAAAGTTATAAAGTTAACTACGTAGTGGTACCTTGACTATTGGGGATATATTCTTAAAAGTGAATGTGTTCGAATGTAGACACCCAAGTACATCTCCTGAAAGTGCGTACGCATGGCTAGCACGCTTGGTTTGCACGTGGTACGCATTTTGGTCTACTGCGAAGATGTCAAAAAACCAAAAATATAAAAACGACAAATGAAGAAGTAAAGTTGGAAAAAAGTTAGAACAAAAGTGCCCCACAAAACCAAAAATAGCAGCGCAGACTGGTACTGTATGGCACAAGAGATCGACTAATGGTCGACTTGTGCCCCGCCCGATTATACGATTTACGATTTATAATTTTTATAGGCTTGCCATTTAAAAATGAATTAAAATACGGGAGTTGCGGTAAAATGATTCTTTTTTGAAGACTTTTAAAAGAAGAGGCCACCCGGCATAGGTTTGCATTCAAAATTTTTGACGTCAACTCCCTAGCGTAACCCCCCAAGGGGGTTGAAAAAGTCAAATTACATAAAAAAGTAGATTTATTAACCAATAAACGAAAATTTAGTGTCTCTATCTTTATTAATAGTAGAGATATTTGCCCATGCTAAGACTTTTCAGACACCCTGTATGGTATTTTCAACACAATGTGGGTAAATAAATATTTGTATTTTATTTTCACATCGAATCCTAATTTTATTTCCAACTAGGTTAGAGCCGTCTCTGGAATTACCCCCATTTGCAAAACTTTAAATGACAGATACCAAGAGCTAACACCTGCCCCGGTGCCCCTCTGGCCGCGTTGACGCATTGGACTCCCTTGAATGGGGGTCGTAACACGGGCCACTTTGTATATTGTATATAGTTTTAGTACCTAAGTGACATTGTTTATAATATGTAAGAAATAAATATATTTGAAAGTAAGTGTTCCTCGATAAAATATTTTTAAAATTATTGGTAATCTCATATCTACTACAACTCGCAGCCTGCGCGTGCGTAACAACTATCGTATTACTATGTCTAGCCGCTAGTATTGTATTTATTAAAGAAAACGGAGTTTCGGCTAGGCACCTTTCCTAATTTTATTTTACGAATAATCATACTTTTAGTACAAGGCGCGACCTCTATTGAGGAGACGCAGACGTATCAAAACGGGAAGCCGCTACCAATCTTAGACTAAAACACATATAAAAGTAATACTAAAAGTCATAAACATCTAGAGTAGCAATGTTCAATATACTACAGTACCTATTTTATGATTTTTGCGGTGTTTATTTCTAGATAAATAATTTCTTGGCAAAACTAGACACATTACCTATTATTAAAACCCCGCCGTAATTAAAAAAGTGTATTTTGCTTGTTTCACTAGTTACCTACAAAATTCTTGCGGGCCGCGCCTGGTAAAACCATCGTTAAATTTTCGTGCTTTTGGAAAAACTGCCAAAATTATATTAAAATAGCAGTCTCAGGACTGACATTTATTATTTTTGTGACTAAAATTTGACACCCACCGCACGAAACTGATAACCAGGAAAGTAACATTTTTAAGCTAAATTGGATATAATAATAAAAACTTTTAAAAAATGTCGGATAATGCTAGAATCACAATTACTTTTATTTGTCAGAGATACAAACTGTCTTCCCCTAGAAAAATATATATAAACGACCAAGAAACACATAGAATAGTGTGTTAGAGCAAGGAAAATAAATTGGTTTGTCAAAGCATATCAGGTAAAAATGCGCATTTGCTTGCAGCACAAAGGAGACGTAACGATATGCAACACGTCTTAACCCGAACGCACGATGCGGTCTTTACATTACCCACATTTTATAGTATTTACGTTGTCACACGAAACTGACGTTATTTCTTAGGAATAAACTTTGGGCCGTAATAAAAGAGAAATGTACTTTTTAAACACTGGTCATGTAAACAAAATTTGGAACGGTCTTTAAGGCATAAATTATAAAAAAAAATACTAAAACTCTTAGGAGAAATTTCAATAATTATATGTAGTTATAACTCGTGACTGGGACACGCATGGAACTGGCATATTTTAGTAATCAAATACACTCTAAAAGTTTTGATTATGGTGTAATTAGTTCGTTTTTGAAGCAAGAAAACAAGTTGACTAATTTTTGGGACCCAAATAAATAGAACAATCAAATTTGGTGATCGGTGCGTTGTGTGTTGGTTTATGTATTACATTAATTGTTACTGATTAACTCCTAAAGTGTGTGTTATATTCTACTTCTGCTCCATTTACTCGTATACTTAAGCATTAAACAATGTTCTGTCTAGGATCTCAAATCGAAAGGCCCCGATATACCATTTTAAAACGTGGAGGATATTTTTTTTTAAAACAGCAATAGCGACAATCAAATGGACAAGAAAATTGGATGTACGACACAATAAAGAAGAACTAATTGCAAGTATTTATGATTTAAAAAGACAAGCAGCTTCGGAAATTGACGCATGGTCATATTCAACAAAAATTCCTCTGAGAGTGAATAGGTAAGTTCATACACTCTTGCGAATTTTTAATTTAAAAGTTCGGGTTCATGACGTTTCTCAAATATACTCGAAAATGGATATTTCATCATTCGCTGCAAAGGTTCCAGTGGGAATATAAAAAGTCTTTTTTTCGATATTCTTTTTAAAAAAGAATAACGAATTACTATTATAAAATCGAGTAATTCTTACTTTTAGGGAGCTAAACATAATGCTTGCCTTGCAAGTTAAAATCTTATTTAGAACATAATTATTGATAAACATGACATGGCCTATTTTAATTTTTATCTTCCCACAGATTTGAAAAAAAAAGATAACTGCATGAAACCATAAACCATGTCACAAATCTAGAATTTTATGAAACGAGCTACAAAATTCTATTAAAAATCAAGAACAATTTAAAAAGAAGCATATACAGGCTGTTACGAAATTCACTGCATATATTGAAACTGGTAAATTCTGATTTGAATTCGGATTGGGGAAAAATAGTCATAAACGGCGCTTCACGATAATCAGCTAGGTATCGCCCTTCAAATTTTTTTTTATAATCACTGCACACCACTGGAAATAAAACACATGGCCTTATAAAGAACAAAAGAACAGTGAGCTAGGTTGTTGAGTTGCCAGATCTTTTAACAATATTTCTATGTAACAAGTTTGAAGAAATAATATTTTTAATACATTACCTTTAAAGAATGAAATCCTACCAACTCTTCCAAAATTTTAAATTTCAAAATGTTAAAATGCTGCCTATAACACAAATTTAATAAAACTCTCTAGAGAAAAGGTGTTTAAACCAAAATAAATACCCCAACTTCAATTAAATAGGTACCCGGAACTAATTTAAAATGCACCTCACCAAGCGACGATACGATATTTTTTTAATATTAAACGGTTTTAACTTTTGTTAATATTTAACGGCTTTAACTTTTTCTTTCACAAATTAAGAAGTAAATAGCAAAAATAATGTAAACGGTATTATTAAACTGGTCAATATGAATCCATACACAGCTGTGAAACTGGCTTTTCGCAATGATCTTTCAATGGAAATTGAAAAAATTGACAAGTCAACGAAATCTGAACAGGAATATAAATTCAATATGGGAAAGGGTCTTGCGAAAACTCCATTGACTAAACATCGGAGCAAGTTTTGACGAGTTCCTATGCTGGCAAGGCTTCTACTGATAATTTCGACTAGAGGTGATACAAAATACTAGGAACAATTATTTTGGAACAGTTACGAACGAGGAACAGATTATAACAGTTATCAGTTTAATAAAACACCTGTTCCAAGACTTCGACTGTTCCGAGTATCAAAACAAACGTTCTGCATTAAGAAACCGTTCTCAACTGGCAGCATTGCAAATTGCAACAGTTACTCATCTTCATCTCATCGGCCGGCTACGTCTAGCGCACATTGGCCTGTTCCTGTTGATCTGTTATTTTCGGCAGACGTTTTCTGTCAAGATGAGCGTTTTGTTTTTTCTGTATCACTTTTTTAGATATTGTGAAGATCCATTTTTTTTGAAATTTTTTATTTTCTATAAAAGTTTATTTTGAATATATCATTATAAATTTATTTCTTTTATTTAAAAAAAAATTAATTACCTTAAATTTACTTGAATAACACTGCCCTCCATAGTTAAAACGTCCTGACTTCATTTGTTTCATTTTCGACTTATATACATATATATATTGGTTGTCCGATACCATAGTTTAGAACGTCCAATTTAGCATTTATAGAAATAAATAGTCCCAACTTGCTCAAAATTCACAGTTAGGACAGTTTAATATGGTGTCGGACAACCAATATATGAATATAAGCCGAAAGTGGAAAAAATGTAGTTAGGACGTTTTAAGGCAGAACAGTGTACTAGTTAGTTAGTTAATTCATGAAACAATCCGAATAATACACACATAATATGTATGTACATGACAAGTAACAATATACTCCGTTTTAACATGAATAATTTTAAATCCGAAGTTATTTACCCATCCCTCGTAATTTTAATTAAGTACTGTTCCTATTCCGCGTTCTGTAGATTTTTAATTTCAATACTGTTACATGTTACAAGCTATTCCAAGAATCTCAAAGTTCCATCGTTGGAACAACTGTTAAAAAGTAACAGGTTCTTGGAACTGTTCCATAAGCGAAACAGATACGAAACGGGACTGTTATTAAAATATTACAGTTTATACCACCTCTAAGTTCGACCGCCGCTGGATATTTATGTCAGAATTAACTCCCTTAGCAGTAATGCAAAACAATCGGAAAGCTTTGCAATTGGTTACTTTGTTTGATATACTCTAGAGACATTATTCGCAAGCATCAGAACATGCTTGGACGTTAGAAGGAATTAATAAGTTATAAAAATGACTGACTGCTACAATGGTATGAGAGTACAATCATTAGAAAATAATTGAAATTCATTATTTCAAGTAAATAAACCCTAGAATTGCAGGTAATCACGCGCTGGCCAGCAGCAGAATGTGAGGTGCAGCGTGTGACATTTGTTATTTAAGAGAGACTTGACTCCTCTAACAAGCCCCGCCCATTTTGCACGAATCCACAATCTGGAGTGACATTGGTTATAAAAAAAATTCTGGTGAAACATAGTCTAAAGCAATAAGGTCGAAAATGCAATAACCAACTGGAAACTAAAAACGGGGAATTCACACCGAAAAAAGGGAATTTAGAGATTGTAAATATTAAAAGGTGGAAAAACGTGCCTAATATAGTCTGCCTAATAATCTACGTGCATAAGTCAACATACACAAAAAAACATAGGAAAAACAGGAAAAGAAATATGGCAAATAGCGAGAAGCGTTGTGATTGGCGGAAATGAGAAATGTGAAATCCCTCCAATTTTGGCTATAAATATGCACGGGGACAAGGCAAGAGGCTGTACTTCGGCGGCAGGAGCCGCGAAGAAACTCCAAGAGCATCTAGAATTTCAAGACACCGCGGTCACCCAACTTCAAGAGTCTGCGATCATCTAGAATAATTCCGACAATCCCGGATTAGCCCATATTTGGTGGAGAAGCCGCCGTAAGCAGTCCGAGGACCGGTTATAGACGTACGAGGAAAAAGTTGGGAAAACTGCCATTAGGGCATTTCATCTTTAAGAAATCAGCAGGACATAGCAGGGTCAGTGAGATCTTCATAGTGAGCTTCAAGAGTCTCGTGCGCACCCGAGGTATCGCGTATGTTTTTCAAACATTTTGAGCCTGATTTTTTTATTGATATCATCCATATATTGATTTGAATTTCAGACTTGATTTGGTTTGAGCCGCTTGGTCCAGTGATGTAAAATACCTGGAATCCTGCATGATCCCGCTAACAAAGCGCGGGATTTTGCGCAACAATTCATTCCAATCCGTCGCCAAAATAAATTACGCCTTCTAACAAAGCGTGGGAGTTTTGTGCGACCACTAAGTAAAATACGTGCTCCCAGAGACCTTTCTGGACGTGGGGAGCCAAAACAGAGGTACAGCCGTAGTTCGAAAGGACCCCGAAAGGGCCTTGTTGGAAAATATTCAAATGCAACTGGGGAATGGACGATCTTGTCTGGCAATCGAAAGTTTAACCGACCTGCTATGTTCTTGTCACTACGTTGGGGAAAAAAGGCCACTTTCGAGATTTGTCAATGAGAAAATTACTTAGTTTGTGGACGCTGTTCTTGTTGTACGTCGCCGTCGGTGCGAAAGGCTTAATAAGCTATTTCGTATATTGACAATGAAAATTCTTAGTGTGGCGGTTTTTTGTAACCAGATGAAGGAAATTACTCTCCGGCGATTCATTGTTAATTACCAGTGACGACATTATAAAATCATCTTCAACTTAAATTCAGTTAACATTTATTTGTGGGTTGTGCGTTTGGGGAAAGGACGCACATTACTCAATCATAGAAATGGAAATTCTTAGTCCAGCGGCATTGCCTGGCTGAGATAAATTATGGACATGTAAAAATGGCATTCCAGGACTTCACGAATCAGGGAAGACCCAGTTTTCATCAAAAACTCCGCTTTTAGGAAAAGACGTACTTAGTGCTCTCCGATATCAGTAAGGGAAAATTCTTTGCCAGACGACACTGGCCTTGCTAATTTTCGCGAGAAGCCGGTCGTTCTAAGTACGGGTCTTGGGAAATGGAGGCAATCCAGGAAAATTGAAAATGGTTTCTTAGACAGGTACTGTGACTCCTGCTAAGTTATGATTCCAAAGAGCAAAAATACTAAGATGTGGAAAAACAAACTTCTGGTCCAGCGGCGTCGCCCTGGCCAGCAATAAATAAAAAGAGACAGGCATAAAGCATCCAGACGATGTTGTGTGTCCGGGAAAAAGGACAAACTTAGTCCATGGTCATTAGCCAAGTGGCTAATTTTCATTTGGTAAAAATTACGCGTCTGAGGAGTAAACCCATACGAGCGGACGACGGTGTAAATATATTATAGGTCGTCGAACGCCTTCCGTGTAAATAGGAAATAACGTAGAATCGTGCGTAGCGTTACGCGGCTAACTGCCATTAGTCGTGTATAGCGGTAGAATAGGAACTATAGGGTAGTGTTAGTGAATAACGGTGACTACGTCATAGTCCGCAAAGGCGCCCTTCGTGTGATTAGGTATTTAGAACGGTGACTGCGTCATAGTCCGCAAAGAAGCTCTTCGAGTGATTAAGCATTAATTGAAATACTTAGTTAGGGAAGTACCTTAAGTAGCGGCTCTTCATATGGCCATAGCATACTTAGTTTATAGTCGCGCAACCATGTAAATAGATAGCAATAAGGGGTTCGCGGGACTATACGGGCAGTACTTAACTTTTCTCTGTTAAGGCGAATCATCAGCGAAAAGAAATTCCGGCGGCATACCGATCTAACATAGGACAGCAACACGTCTGTCTCTGTCTAAGACCGCCCCCCGGTAAATTATATTTTTGCACCAGCATCACCGCAACTATCATGACGCGGCGACCCACACAGCTTCTCGACCGGAGATATTCACATATTATTTATTTTATTATTTAGCTTGGTTCTTTAAGCCTATCCAGTGACGTTACCGACGTCTGTCACATCGCATGGATAAAATGAAGTACAAAGAAAATACATACCTAATCTTTATTGCATTTTACCTACCTGCGCGCAAGTAAAGGTAGACGTATGTTTTTCGCACATGTAATGTAAATGCAAAATTTATGTAATGCAAATATACGCGCGATATATGTATATAGGGGTGTATGTACAATAATGTGTATATATTACGTGGAATGGAGGGACCAATTCCACAAAATGGCTCGTCGGTAAATTATCTTCATACGAAGAGTGATATAGGTGAAGGTAAGAAAAACAGATATGGCGGCCGACAGCAGCCATTGTGTTGTACAGAAAAAGAAAAGTTTTTCCTCACATTGCAATATGGATACCTTCCAAAGGAAAGGTGGTGATGAAGGCATTGTAAATTTTAAAGATATATCTATACGTTTTCCAGAAAAAAAACAAATATGGCGGCGATGTCGTTAAGTTGTATCTAAAACCAACTTTCCAAACATTTCACTGGGGATGCCACATTAAAGGTCTTGGTGAATGATCTGTACTCCGTAAACAATAGCAAATACGGCGGCCGCCAGCAGCCATTTTCTTCTAAATGCAACAATTTTCACAACCATTGCAATACGAACATTAAAGTCACGGACGTGATACCACGGTTTTAAAGATTAGATATACCTATTTCACAAAAAAAAACACATGTACCTACTTAGATGTAAAAAATTATGTGCCAAATAAAAAGTCGTAATGAAGGGCTGCAGCACATGGGAAAAACTAAATACAAAAATAGGTACAGGTGTGGTGTAGTTTGATTATTAGTGATTACTGGCTGATGCGTTGTTTCCGCGTACAACTGCATCATCAATAAACATTCCATGGTATCGGCAGATATCCTTCGTGTTTTTGCAGTAAACAATGAGGTGAATTTTGAAAAAGAACGTTCTGCATCTAAGGATGTTATATTGGCATATGCGTATTGTTGCTCATAAGCACTTGCTCGTCCTTCACGCAAACACTCACAACGGGACGTAACTGTGTATAATTCGGATTTTTCCGTAATACTTCGTTTGACTTTTGTGTAGTACATATCGTCGCTGGAAAGACAAAGGAGCGTAACTCCATTTAACATATTTTTCAGGAGAAGCGATTGAAAATTGAGCCAGTATTGCATTTGTTACTGAACCTTCTTCTTCTGTTATAATTTACAGTACACTTATGTAAGTTGTTTAGTAGACTAAGTAGTTTATGCTTCTTGCAAAGAAAGATGTATTTACGGAGTTACCGAATTTTAAAGAGAGATACTTTTTATCTATTAACTTTTTTGAAAATTTTCATACATGGCTGACTTACGCCTGCATAATTTATAATATCACGATAACCATAAGAGAGAGAGAGAGAGAGAGAGAGAGAGAGAGAGAGAGAGAGAGAGAGAGAGAGAGAGAGAGAGAGACGCCAGTTTGTATTTTTATAAATATGACCTTGGGAGGTGGCCATAACACGAAATTCGGGTTTTCGGAAACGCCTTTTTGTCTCGACGATATGCCTGGGGTATCTGTTAATGCCTGTAAATGTAAATTTAAATAGTCCACAATATCAAAATATTCCCCTAGCCGTAAGGCGGGATTTTGAAAATTTCCGATGGCGTTAAATATAATGTATAATTGTCACGTATAGTTACCAAATCTTATATTATCGCTTCTTGCATTTTGGCTTTTTTTTTGTTCTTACGGTATTCACTTATGTTTAATTTTTCATTGACTTGTTTGCCGTTCTGGTCGGTCGTAGTCGATGTTGTTGGTAAATTAGTCATGGTATTTTTGAAAAAAGTAAGGGCTACTAATGAAACAACCTAATTTAATACATCTTTTTTTTAAGCTTTTTGCTGCTGTATTGGCTTTTTAAATGAGGAAATTACCAGCTACCCACACTTTTCCTTTAAGGTAATCAAAGTGTAGGTTACTAACTAAATTATGTTTTTGAACTTGAAATTTTGCACAGAGGTTTCTTATATAACGGAGGCATCCACCAAGGTAGGGTTTTTCAAAATTGAACCCCTAAGGAGGTAAAATAGGGGTTTAAACCTTGTATGGAAAAAGAATATTAGATTGTCCTATTAAGTCGAAACTTCATTGAAGTACTCTAAAAAACAAATGTTTAAACACGTGTTTTGCAGTTTTTACTAATTCAACCTCAAATATTTTCTGTGTACAGGGTGTCCGGATTTCGGTGTAATTGCAGGGTATCTCGGTTGTTATTACTGATAGAGAGTTGCGATTTTCGCGAAGTGTTGCTACTTTTTGATGAAACGAAAGATGGAATAAAAATATTCATGGTCCCCTCCGTTTTTGAGATACAGTACGAAATTGATTTTTTTTTTCATTTTCGGACCCCCTCGCATTTCTGTTATCTTGTAACTTATAAAAAAAGTAAAAATGGATCCTACTAGAATTTTCTACGTAGAATCGAGTGGCATGGTTAGATTTTCAGCAGATGTGATATTTTTCGAGATATTAACTAAACATATGTTTTTTTAAATGGAACACCCTGAATATTTCTTAACCATTAAGTTTCCCCTTTCGAGAGCTTTTCAAAAATATATAACACTTTATAGTTATTTTTTATATTTAGGCCTTAAACGAACTATTTCATTTTAAACTTTAATTTTGCGTAGTTGGTCGTGTTTAACATGTGGTTTAACGTCAATTCAAGTATTTAGATTTAAAAAAGAAACTGGTTAAATCCTGTATTTTCATTAGTTTATTAAAATTAGTATTATTTTTTAAACTACAACACTACTTGTTATCTAGAACTAAAACTGCTTAGTTTTTAATCACTTGAAGATTAAATTAGTTGTCTTGAATTATAGTATTAATAGCAAATAAAAGTCAAATTTAAAAACAAAACATACAAAACTTCAGGTAAGAAAAGAGTTAGTCCATTTTAACGGGCAGCATGGAACTCCGCAGATACAGGTAATTAGTCTATCGTCATAAAATTATTGCTCTTAATCCGCCTATGAGATTCCGCAGAACCCTTCCGCAGGTATTAGGTTTTGGGATTATTTTTCATGGGAGTTACACAGTTGGGCCCTTTTACCTGGGATTCAGTCAAACGTCTTTAATCCCACACAACAGTTGGGCCCGATATATACTTATCCCTTTAAGAGTGTTTATGACAAATATTATAATTATTTATTATGTTTGGGTATACAGGGTAAATAAAAAAGTTTTGAAAATTTGTAATGTTTATTGTGCAAAATAAATTCACAATTTTAAAAATTAATAATATAATACAGTTTACAGGTATTGTTTTACATAATATAATGTGATTAATCAACTAGGCGCGTATTTACAGGAAACACATTTTATAAAACTTGTTCTGTCGATTTCATTTGACATATATTCCCGTATTTTATTTTCTACAAATTGTTTTTTCTTTCTAATATCAGCTTTTAGAGCTTTTGGAAATTTGTTTGCTGTTACAATTTTAATATATGTTTCGGTTTGAAAATTTAGCAAAATATCTACAAACTTAAATATACTTGGGTGGGAATGATAAAAACTGTTATTAAACTTTGAGTGAAACGATTCACATACATTAGTTGTTCGATATAATGAAGATGAAAGATTAGCCCAAATGTTTGGTGGGAATTGTGAACATTCATCTATATAAGTATCTACTAAATAGTCACAAAATTGTTTTAGTTTTTCATCTTCTGGCAAGTCACTAACTAAGTCAAAAGTAAAACAATCACCCACTTCATTAGGTTCTAAAAATTGAAGGCCAAAAAAGTACTTTAGCTTTTTTCCAATTTCAGTATTATTTTTGTATTCAGTACTTAATCCAAGTGCCTGCAGTTTTCTGAACCATGCCTGTGACAGATGAAAGCTACAGCCTACAATTGTTGATTCAGGCCAAGTAAAAGTAACAGCATTATGAATGGCTACTTCAAAATCTATCACTACATTTTTTGGGGATAGTATTAAGTGATTTTCGGCACATTTTTCAGTCAAAAGATTAAATAGGTTTTGATATAACAATTGTTTCTTACTAGGTAATAGACAAAAAACTAAAGGTACATAATGACCATTTTTGTACCCATGAAGGGTAAAAAATTGACAAAAAAACTTAGCACAATAATTAAAGGTACCGTCCATAAAAATAGTTTCTACAGAGCAAAGAGAATGCAGGTTTGTACGACAAGAAAATATTACAATTTTATGTTCCTCGCTATTTACCATCAAAAATGATTCGTCCTTTGATGTTTTTGGTGACAAGTTCTTTAAAGAACAAAAAACTTCGTCTTGATTCCTAGGCAAAGTGGAAACCTGCTACTTTCTACACTCATAAATATTTTTTCACATTCAAAATTTGTGGTCGGCGTGTAGAGTTTAGCGGGACACTTGGTTTTTTTATTTACACATCTCCAATACAAAGTGTTATCTTTTAAAATTTTGCCGACACAAAACTTAAAACCACATACGACTAACAGTCGCTTTCCTTTTTCACTTAACATTGTTTGAACTTCCATCGTTTATAAAACTCAGAAAAGAACTGACAAAAATGAATAAGTTGTCAACATTTAAGGACCTGTGAGCACCCTGTATTGGTACCTTAACTAGGTACTTCTAGGAATATCGTACTACACCTTTTCAAGTGTAATAAAACCACTAATACCCTCATTTGCATATCGGGGCCCAACTGTTGGGTGTAATCATCCGATTACCTGCAAAAGGGCCCAACTCGCTAGCGTCCTTTTTCATTACTCATTCTTGGGATTATCATTCATTAAAAATCAATTACCACTCTACGAAAATGTTCACCTCTCTTTCAAAATAGTATTTGTCAGTAGTAATTCATTTGCGGCTTTGCGAAGTGCGTTTGTTAATAATATCAATCATGTACCAAATAAGTGAAACCGTGAGTCAAAGAGGAAATGTGCAAATCATTTGTGAAAATTATAAATTTAGTTTCAATTATGTGCTTTCATCTGGAGAAACCCGTTGGAGGTGTACATTAAAATGCTGTAAAGCTTTCCTTCTGACTGTTGGAGAAGGAAAAGGAAGGACACTTTCTTCTGGAAACTTCCAACACAATCATGTAAAAAATAGTGACCGTGTTCTTCAAAGACAACATTTGTCCACTTTGGCCAAACGAAAAGCGGTTGACGAACCCTACGATCGGCCTTCAAAAATCTTGTGTTCAGTACTACAAAGTGACAGTGAAAATATAAAATTAAGTGACCTAAAATGTATCAAAGAAAACATGTACGCCGCTAGAAGAAAACTGCTTCCAGCTCTGCCTACAAACATAATAGAGGTACAAGAAGCGCTAGAAAGTCTTCAGCCTAAAACAAACAAGAACGAACATTTTCTGTTGCAAAATAGTTTAGAGAACAATATAGTAATATTTTCTACAAAAACTAATATGCAGTGCTTATGTAATAGCGAAATATTGTATATGGACGGCACTTTCGACTATTGCACCAAGTACTTTCTTCAACTTTTCACCATTCACGGATTCTACAATGGACACTATATTAAACTAGTTTTTTGCCTGTTAAAGGATAAGAGTGCCAGATTGTCAAATTATGGGATGCAGATTCCACTTAACCCAAGCTTGGTGGCGCAAGATTCAGCAATTGGGATTGACCTCAGAATATAAAAACAAGAATTCTGAAATTGGACAGTGGTTGGGTTATTGTTTTGGACTTTTATTTTTAAATCCAGAGACAGTAAGTGACTTTTTTGTATTTGAGTTATGTGCATTTCAACCACAAAATGAAAAATTGCAGAAATTTGCGGACTACCTAGTCGATAACTATATCTCAGAGGAAGCACATTTTCCACCAGAAATGTGGGCTTCAAATAGTGCGGCTTTAAATCTGACTACAAACGCATGCGAGTCCTCATTCGCGTTTAAACAATTCTTTCTATCAAAGCCACCCTTCCTTGTTTGTCTTTGTGGATACATTACTGAACATTCAAACGGAGATCTACCTGAAAATAAACAGTATTGGTGAACCATATAAATATCAAAATGCATATTCTAAACAACGGCAAATGTATTTGAATAAGCATATCTCAAATTTCCAAAATGGCACCATTACCACTTTACAGTTTGTTAAGTTAGCATCCCACTATTATAGTAATACCATTTAGTTTTTTAGTTTAAATTGTAATTGTGTATATTAAAAACGTAATAAATTTGTAAAAGTTTCAAATGGCATTTCTAACTTTAAATATCATTATGCGGAGTTTCAAGTATTACCAAGAGCGCAACATTTTATGACCTGCGGAGACTCGTACATTTTTAATACTCTTACCTGTCGATCTGCGGAGTTCTGTATCGCCCATTTTAACACTTTTCGTTACCTAAAGCTTTGTATGTTTTGCTTTTAAATTTGACTTTTATTTGCTATTAATAAGCCAAGACAACTAATTTAATCTTCAAGTGATTAAAAATAAAGCAGTTTTAGTTCTGGTTAGGATTTTCTGTATATCTAAGATATCAAGTAGTGTTGTAGTTTAAAAAATAATACCAATTTTAATAAATTAATGAAAATACAGGGTTTTGTCAGTTTCTTTTTTAAACCTAAATACCTGGATAATTGACGTTAAACCACATGTTAAACACGGCCAACTACGCAAAATTAAAGTTTAAAATTAAATAGTTCGATTTAAGTGCTAAAAATAAAAAAGAACTTTAAAGTATTATATATTTTTGAAAAGCTCTCGAAAGGGGGCACTTAATGGTTAAGAAATATACAGGGTGTTCCATTTAAAAAAACATATATTTGGTTAATATCTCGAAAAATATCACATCTGATGAAAATCTAACCACGCCACACGTAGAAAACTCTAATAGGATTCATGTTTACTTTTTTAATAAGTTACAAGATAACTGAAATGCGAGGGGGTCCGAAAATGGGAAAAAATCAATTTCGTCCTGTATGTTAAAACCGAAGGGGGCCATGAAAAATATTTCTATGCCATCTTTCGTTTAGCAACACTTCGCGAAAACCGCAACCCTCTATCTTTAAGAACAACCGAGATACCCTGCAATTACAACGAAATCCGGACACCCTGTACACAGAAAATATTTGAGGTTGATTTAGTAAAAACTGCAAAACATGTGGTTGTACATTGTCTTTCCAACGGAGTCCGTTCCTGGAATGTAATATTTGAATCCGGTCTCTAGTGATAAAGCTACTGAAGAGGGTAAGTGCTTCACACATTTTTCACAATTATCACTGATTTGCTTCCTTTATTTTCTTTTTCTGTTATATTTTACTTAGTATGACGCGCACGCCCCTGTCGGGGGGAACATTTTGGACGGCGCTATTTATGATTCCTAGAACTAACCATTTTCTGTCTTACCCAAGGCCGGCCGCACGTTGCGTCGTTGCCAGCGTTAGGCAAAAGTATACATAGATGGTCTGGCGCCGAAAGAGGGCGTATTGCACCAGGGCTTTTTTTGCAAAATCGTTTTTCCAGGATTATGGACAAACTATTCAATTTTTACTTTTTTTACCAGCATGTCTAAATTAATACCCACGTGGGCTGTATTACGTCTATATTTTAAAGTATCTTTTATTTCAAAAAATAAAACTTTAAAAAATTAATATTTGAGTTTTTGGCTTTATAGCGTAATAGATAAAGTAATTCTCTGTGATATTTGTATCTAAACATTTTTTGATATAATGCATATTAACGACAAAAAATTGGAAATACAAAAATTGTTGGTGATGAATCCCCTTAAGAAATAAATTCAGAACGACAAACCAAGACAGAGAAATGAAATTTTCCCTCCGTGCAAAATTTGTGGCTCGGGTAGTCACGGCTACCCAAGTTCGTAAATTTCTGGACATGTCCGTGCCAGCTTTCCCATTTCATAGAAAGGCTCCGGGACGTTCCGGGCTTTGTCCCATCCTGGAGATACTTTCTAATGCAAACATTCTTTTTGGAACTTTTAATATCATCGTCACCTCTTCCTTTGGTGGACTGTTAGCAAGTTCCAGCTAGCGGGGAATGATGGCGGGTTCACCCATGACAAAGACAGACGCGTTGTCTGTTCTTTGTCCAATCGGTACCTTGCGTACCTGGCATCCCTCGACATAGACAAACCGGGTAAAAGACAAGTGATAGTTTAAAGAAACTTAGGAATAAGGCGCTACGGATGGCTCCGTTTCAGGTGACCTTCATTCTAAGAAGTTGAAACTTAATTAACGTCGCTTAGTAGTCCGGGAAAAAAGGCTGCTTGCGTCTTGAACAAATTACAAACAATTGGACGTACGCATCTGAGGAGCGTGCCAAGTTAAACCCTGGGAGGGGATTTAGGATCCTTGGGGAAAGAAAATTACAATGGGGACAAAATTGAATCTTTTCTGGAAAACGAATCAGGTGAAATCGGTGATGCGCAGGACGGCTTTCCCGGATATTCTTTGCCAACTTTGAAAGTCGTCACTTCATAGTAGAAGGCGGAAGGGACCGCTTTTCACCCCAACCACCTTCAGGGAATTCGTTGCAGAGGTTTCTGGACATGAACTTTGAGATCGCAGTCGTCTCGAAAATTAGTTTCTGGAATTAACAAAGGGTGAAATTGTGCGACAATCATTAATACTGTCAGTATTTCACACAATAGTAATACTGTCAGTATTACAAAAATATTCGAATAATCTGCCATAATTCCTTGAATTTACTTCATTTGATCATGCTATCACGATCAATATTAATGAAAATATTTTTAATACTGACAGTAATAATGACAGTGTATGGTCTGCTTTAGAACTAGAAGGTAGTTTTAAATAATAATGTACGTAGGTAATTTCCAAGGGTAACTAAACTAATTTCTTGTTGTTTTGTTGCATAGAAAAATAATGCTCTTCGTCGATCTGCTGTTAACTAATATTTTGTTTATTTTTATTTAGTTTGTGCTTTGATTAGTGCTTCTTAAATTAGTCTGATAGGGTTGAAAACTAAACTAAATTTACCAATAATAATATGTACGTATTATGTAACGTCTGGGGGTGCAAGAAAGCGATTTATGTAGATATCTACATCTCGACTTTAGAAAAACTCATTTAGAGGATCTCATCGAAAAAAATCGGTAAGTTACGATAATTTTATTGGCCCAAGAGCGAATAAGAACTTCTGAACGTGCTGTGCAAAACAGAATAATGTTTTTTTTTTTTTTGACAAACGCTGTACTTAATGAAATAATTTTGGTTATAATTTTAAAATACGGTGTTGTGTGCAGTTAGTATTTTTCATTTTGATTTTTAACCTTTTTTTAGCAGACAGTTTATGCTAGTAGGAATAATTATCATTTCATTAATAACGTAATATAGGTTAAGTCATAATTCGTTGTGTTGCTCGTTCTGGTTAGGTACAATTTCAACCGATTTCACAAGTTGTCCATATTTTCCCATATTAAATAATAAAAAATTGCTATTAAATTAAAATAGGTACCTCTACATATTGTTGGAAAAGTGCGTTTGTGGGATTAAAAATACTTTGGATCATTTAAATCTAATAAAAAAAAGAGATATCAAGATAATATTTAAGTTTGGCAATGTCCCAGCTGGACCATTTGTTTTTTCTTTATAATATTAGAGCTTATGACGTCAGGCTCTTTAGAAGCGTCGGATACGGGGGTGGTTTAGGGTATTTTTTAAAATAAAAAAGGGTGCGATTTGAGAGAAAAAAAGTATTGGGTATGTTTGTAGACTACCCCAGTAGTCACTCATTCAAATATATGCAGTGAATTTCATAACACCTTGTATTCAATATAATAATACTTTTTTGTGTCTGTTGTGTTAAGTTAAACGGAGAATTTAATTTTATCTAATATTTTTAAAGCTAGAGGGTGCAAAACCTGAGAGATGTTTTCAGGTACACTCTTTTGTTTTTAAAAATGTTACTTACACCCCTTTGGCACTCAGTAGAATTCTGTTTTATTCTTGTAATTGTGTATTGTGTTGTATTCTGTAATATTTCTAGGTATCAACGGGATACAAATACACCATGCAAGTATGCATGCACCTTCCTTGTACACCAAACAAATTAAAGGCTTAGTTAAGTAGTTTTTCCATTAGTCGCTAGATGGGGGGTCATAATGATCGAATCTACCTACCTCTCATTGCTAAGAGTTAAATTGATGCCCAAAGAAACTGTTTATGCACTTAACTCATTTTAATTTTCTTTTAAATGTCACTTTGCTTCTGACCGTCTCAATAAAAATTAACAGGCCAACCTGTTTTTAAGATACTGATTGCAGCGGGCTACCAAAATGTGTTATGGCGTTAATGAATTTATTTTATGAATTATATATTGATACGTTCGCTTAGAGAACAAAAGTTAGAAAAATGTAACATACTATTTTTGTTTTTTCTTCCATAAAGCGTACCTACTAATTACACTCGTAAGTTAAAAAAATCTTATATATATATATATATATATATATATATATATATATATATATATATATATATATATATATATATACGAGGGGTAAACCACTGAGGATGTAGGTGTACAACAAGGAGGATTTACGAGGATGTATGAGGATTTCCTAAGGATATAAAAGGATTTATTTGACACAAAATGATCGAAAAATTTTAAATTGTTCTAAAATAAACCTAAATAAAATGTTTCCCCTTTTATTGCTACAAGAAATTAAAAAACAAACGTACATTTATTGTCTTGTTACAATATCAAAAAACCTTTTTAGTTGTATTATGTATTGTTACAAAATTTGGTAAACCTTAAAAAAATATGGCAACCTTGCATATTTATTCGCGACCCGAGATGATACGGCGTCGGCGTAGAGACCGTCGCCCGCCATTACGGTTTTTGTACTTTTTATTGACCGGTTCTTACGAGGGTTCTTATCGCAGTGCGCTTGCGTTTAGAAGTGGATATTATTCAAAATAGTGAGAGTATTAGTGTGAAAAGCCAAAAAAGGTAAGTTTAAACTATGACAAACTATTTGAATAAATAATTACCTACCTAATAAAAACACGATATATGTCTGAACTAAATCTGGAAATATAACGTTAATTCAGTCGGCGACGTCCACCTGTTCTTATTACCAGCCGAGTTACCAGCGATATTGTAGTAAACTTTTTGTCATTATTACTTGAAAGTAATGCTTGTGTAGCCTTATATTTTTATATTATCATCTATTTACATTTCTGACGGGAATTAATATCGTTGTGTTGCGCTCGTCAAGCGCTATATTATTGGAAGTTACAACGATGCCGCGTTGTGTTTTTTTCCTCGGTTTTTTCATACTAATTTTCAGTTGCTAGGCATATAACAATAGATATAGTAATACTGAAAATATATTTTGCTTGTATATTTTAGACTCTAAAGATGGCCGAAAGACAAGACTCAAACCGCTACAGTTATTTTGAAGAAGCAGAAGAGGCTTTAAAGTTTAGACTTAAAGAAAATATCAAAGAAATTTTACTAGTCAGTGGATATGACAATCAAGTGCTGCTAGGTAATATTGACGATTCTGATCTAAAAGAAATCGAGACATTCGTAAGAGAGGATTATCATCATTTATTGTCAGAAGAAGAAAAAATTAAATATTATGGGATATATTCAAAAAATCCAGATCGTTTTAAGATATTGCCTGGTACTAAAAAACAAATTATCTCAATTTCCAAGTACTACAGATCCAAATACAAATCGAATCACACTATCGACCAGTCCACACAAACAGATTTTATTGCAAACAACTTTGTTGGTCCCTCAACATCAGGCTCTGCATTAAATTCTATTTCATCATATAGTACAGAACGAAACAAAGAAAATGCAAATGCGATCGAAGAAGAAATTCTGGACGAAAAAATACTCGAAGCGTCTACTATAATAAAAGCAGTAAAAGCTTGGATCCGAACAAAACTTTCTGTGGAACAATCGGACACTTTAGCAAAAAACTGTGATAATTTTAAATTGGAATTCGAAGTAAGATCAGACAATCAAAAGAGTTGTACAATACGTTGTTTCTGCAGTGACTCTTGTAAAATCCAAAAGGTTTCTAGGAAAGATAGTTGTCAGCCAAGGTGGGTATATTCAAATATTCACAAACATCTGTTAAAAAAGCATATTAATAGTCCTCCACATGCGAATATAACTCGTACTCAAGACCCGCAAGCGAAAAAAGCTATTACTGATTATTTCTCACCAACATCTAAATTACCTGAAACATTACACGATTCTGCTGCCACTGACGAAGTCATTACGATTACGAAACATTATGAAGATCGAGATGAAGATCGAAGCTTTGAAAACCCCGTCGTGGAACCATTAAATGATACTTTTAAAAATTCCCCTATTTTGACTGAGGTACCTGCCAAAAATGTATTGCCTGATAGTAAACCAAAAAAGGAAATAATCATACTGCAGGATGTTTTGATTGAATCGTCGTCTATTGAGCAATCAGAACGTCCTACTGATAATGCAAATAACTATAAACATCCTGTTAGTATAGCAGACAATATTGCTCAACCACCTGAAGACGTGGAGCGGGGTGCCGGTGAAAACTTTTCAACACTAAGCAGTGGGCAAAGCTCTGGTCTTGGCTCTGGCTCACTATCAGCGACTTCAAAATGGAAATCGGACGTATACCAAAGAAGAGAAAGAGCCATGCGTAAAAGAGCAAACATTGAGAATAATCAGCTACTTATCACAGACTTCTTTCCTATTTTACAAAATATAGCAAACGTTTTTGAAGCTAATCCTGAACTGATTAATCATATTGATTTAACACTACAGCAAATTCCAAAGAGCTTAGAAAATACTGAAAATAGTTCACAGTTACAGAACGTAAGCAGTTTGCTACAAATGCTTTGTGAAAATTCGTTAAAAAATTCTCAAAAATCCAAATATAAAAATTCATATGAAGATGTCATCAAAAGGTTGAGTATTTATTTATATTATATTGGAGGAAGACTGCTGTACGAGGTACTTTATTCAAACTTAAAAAACGCGCTTCCATGAAAAAATATCGTCTTTAGAAGTTTTACATTTATTGAAAGAGGTGCCAGGTTCGGAAGGTACCATATCGTACCTAAAAGTTATAAATTACATACTGACTTCTATGTTGGATAGAACATTGTCTCTAGAAAAAAGGTTATATTTTATTTGGTATGCTGTATTTTATTTTCGCATATGGAGGAACTGGATAAAAAGCAACAAAACTTATAAAATACGGGACAATTTCATTACAGATAATGCTTATCTGTGTGTAGAACTAAACGCACATAATTTAATTAAGCTTATATGTGTATTTCGAGACAATCATTTAAACTCTAATTTGTTTTGCCCTTGGCTATTAGTAGTAGGAGATGAGGGACTGTGCCCCACCACAGGGCGCGGGTTCGAATCCCGGTTCGGCTATAACTATTTTGTAATTGTTGTTGGAAGGTGGTAGATGAATTTTTCCTCGACCGAGGTGGTGCCCTTAACTCCTTGGACACTATCTATTTGGGTACTATCTATTCTTCTTCTTTCAGTCGTTAGGTCCTTATTCACGATGACGTCACAAACGTTTTCATTAATCCTACCTAATTAAATGTATTTATTTCGTAAGTCGCATATATGCACTAAAAAAAGTTTTCTGTCCAAGGCGCGGATCGAACCCGCACACACCATGTGTAGAAATTTCGTATTATATACGTATCCCAGCTATAGAACCAAGTACGCCACGGCACCTAGTTGAATAAATAAACATGGAAAATGATATCTTCAGTGATATATGGGGCGCGACGTAACGTAGTAGGTATGTTTTATGTATTTTATGTATTTTAAGTGGATAATACTAATAATAATAGAATAGTTTCTTTATATTTAACATGCATCACGTGCTCAGCGTAACGTAACAAGTCGTTTGGAGAAAAAAAAAACGATTTGCCAACTATCACCTGTCATATCTTCGATCTGTCAACTGTTATCTGTCATTTGTCAAACGCCAAAATTAAAATTTAACGTAGCTCACGTGTTCAAAATGGCGTCAGAAGACATGCGTAAAAGTATGGCGGCTGTCACCTGTTATTTGTCAACTGTCACCAGTCACGTGTTAAACATCAGAACAAAAATTTAGCATATGTCACGTGTTCAGGGCGGTGTCCGAAAGCGTTTAAAAAAAGAATGGCGTCGATCGGCCTTAGGGTTCCGGAGATATAGTTTTTTGCGATTAGCGACCTAACGGCTGATGGTGAAGAGACGAAATTCACATGTAGGATAGCGGATGAGTAGATCTTTCGATTTATAAAATTATTTTTCAAAAATCTAGACTTTGAGGAAAAAATTAGATTTCAAAACTTTTCCATCACCCTGTATAGTAAATTTTCGATGAAATATATAATTTAGGAAATATTATTTAAGTTAATAACAACTAAACAACCCACGTTAAAATCACCAATGTTTAAACTGAGCTGTTTAAACACCCCTGTTTAAACAGCTCTGTTTAAACAGCCCTGTTTAAACAGCTCTGTTTAAACAGCCCTGTTTAAACTATCCTGTTTAAACAGCCCTGTTTAAACAACCCTGTTTAAACTACCCTGTTTAAACAGCTCTGTTTAAACAACCCTGTTTAAACTACCCTGTTTAAAAACACCTCTGTTTAAACTGGGCTGTTTAAACACCCCTGTTTAAACAGCTCTGTTTAAACAACCCTGTTTAAACTACCCTGTTTAAAAACACCTCTGTTTAAACTGGGCTGTTTAAACACCCCTGTTTAAACAGCTTTGTTTAAACAGCCCTGTTTAAACTACCCTGGTTAAAAACACCTCTGTTTAAACAGGGCTGTATAAACAGGGGTGTTATAAATTATTAACTTTATTTTATTGTTAAAATATTATCTGCCGGATGATTATATCAAGTTAAAAGAGCCTAAAACAATAGTACATAAGAGAAAGATTGCATCATTAGTGGAAAATTCCCAACTCAAGCGAGCTAAACTGACTCAGCACGAGGTAAGGTTAATTTAGACGTGTTTTTCGAGGTATGAATATGCAAGAAAACTAGCAATTAGAAAAATTGGCGATTTAACCACAAGACATCCATATTGAACAAATTTATATGCAAAATTAGTGAATAATAGTAAACAAGTTAGGACTAGGAATACAAGTAAACTAGAAATACGGTTCAGAGTTTCGGATAAAGATGGGGTAGGGTAGAATTAGTACGAGGAAAAGATGTTGCGACGGACGTAAAAACTTTTCGAAATTCTCGACGAAGATCATCGATGCAGGACTTTGGGGAACTAAAATACGACTTTCAGATAAGTGCTCTAACGGTAGGAAGTTGAGGATTCCGAATGTGGGAGACCCAACCACTCAACAGCGAAACAACATACTCTGTTTCTAAAATCAACTCCTGGACAGCTATGAAACAACCAAGAAAAAGGTCTGTGCTTCTGGAAACAGTAATTCATATTCATACTTGCTAATATATAAACAACATACAGACGATTTTCTTCAAAAATAGAAGGGTACTAATGCTGCTACTAATAATAAAACAGTTATCTGTAAAAAAAAAGCATCCAGTCCTTCCTCCTTTTCGAACGGAATTTAAAATAAAAATTTCGTTCAAAGATCTTTAAGAACTGCATACGTAGATACAGGCTATTTTCTTTTGACAGAAAGCTGTCAATAGAACTGGAAAGACTTAGGTACACAACAAGTTTGATACTCAGATCATACCCTAAATCAATATCCGAAAATTGTTCTAGAAGACATATCGAAATATTGGAGAGACAGCTGATAGTGATCTCACACAGGGTCTTAAGCAGGATATCGAAACTGATACATGGAAACGGGGAGAGTTACGGGTTGATTGTTTTTGAAAAATAGTGATATTCAAGTGGGCGATATTGAATACCGAAGAACTGATGGACTCTACGATCGTCTGTTTTTTTCTAAACCTATTTATCAGAGAAAAGAAGATGAGGAACAATACAAAGATAGGGAGTGATGTATACGAAATTTGTAATCTAAGTGGAATAGCTGATAAGAAATGGTTAGTATACCGCTGACCGGCAGACAATTAACATGGCGGAAATATTAAAAACTATTCTTGCCAACATTGAAGAAGTATTCAGTCGGAACCAGTATTATAGGTCCTGTTTACCGGCAACTTTAATGGTTTGGGAACTTGCTAAAAAATATAATGTACAGGTAGAGCCAAAATGTGGAAAGATTTTCTATGAGGAAATAGAAGGTAACATTCATTTTTGGAACGTATTTGAAGGAGAAATTTACGATCCTACCGTGAAAGTTATTAAACATATAATGCCATCTGCAGACCTTACGAAGTTTGTGTACAAAGAAGATCCTAGTATAAACACAGATATGGAGGCAGCACTAATGCTAGATATTTTTAATCAGTTCCAGAGAACAAACACAACACACCAATACTTTTCCAACGCTCCAGATAAACTTAAAACTCTGAGAAAAATTATCCATAGAAATGTAGCTAGATGTATGAAATAAAAGAATTAAACCAAGTCCTTAGATGTTTTACTACCTGAAACAATCAAACCTAACCTCAACAAATATTCTAGTGCAGGTGGTACAAAATTCTTCGAAACTTAAACGATTCTCAGCCTCAAGCTATTTAATAGAACAGGTTCTGTTTCCAAGGGATTCAAGCTTTTCTCAGGGCGTTTGTCTTTGCATTGTGTGTGACGCCCCGTTAACGCCCTGTGAACCACCCTATTGTTGTCCGGTTACTGCCCGGTTGTTGTCCTATTAACGTCCGGTTGCTGTCCGGATAACGTCAGGACGTTGTCCTGTATGTGTGATAACGAGGTTTTGATGGATAAAAGGATATGTTCAGATTAAGGGCTTTAGTTGAGAACTGGATGTTATAGTAATAAGATGTATACCAACAAAATAAAGTATCAGCTTCTTGAAACACCAGCTGTTAAATATGGTGTAAGGACAGAGGGGTCTAAGTTCTTTTAAACACCCTGTAAAACCGTAGATATATTAAAAAGAAATTATGCCTGAAAATTATGTAACCGGTTAAGGTCTTATATCTAAATATAGCCACCGTTAATACAAAAGGTTCTATTCTAAACCTTGTAAAACTAAAACAAAATCCCATTCAAAACTCCTTAAAATAATAACGCTTATTTTCTTATGCTAGGTCTTATATTTTCGAAAAACTGGGTAGTCGGAAGAGAGTCCTTTTTTTTTCTTATTCTAAGTCTTAGATTTTCGAAAAACTGCATGGTTGAGATTCTTTCCGGCATCGCCATGTTGGTGGTATTTGTAAAACGTGTTTTTCAAAAATACCGCAAAGAAAAGTGCAAACCCAAGCAAACGCTCTCCTTATTGGTAGAGAAATCTACATATTTCGAAAAAATTTACTACTAATTTGTATTTAAGTCGACATTATTTGATTCGATAGTATAAAAAGAATAAAAAGGGTCCCCAAAAGACGCAGGAAGATATGCTTCACAGCTCAAATTGCCCCTTTTGTAGGGAGGTCTTACAAATCAAGCTCGACTATCTTGGTCCTCAGTGAGGATGTCTAAAGGGCCATAATAGATTCTTAGTATACAGATATGACAATAAATCACTAAATGGTTCACAGAAAAATTTCTCGCACCATTTGAGGATATTATTGCATAATATGAAAGACATATTTTAAACAGTACAACCACCAGCAACGTTAGTCGAGATTTTCGAAAAATTTTTGTCAGTCGAAAGGTCTTTTTGACCTTACCCAATACCCGCCAAAGATTCTCCGTCCCTTTCTTACTGTTAGGGCACGAATAGGAAAGATATAATATGTTAAACAGTCTAGCTTCTAGTAACGTAATTAGTCAAAATTAGCTCCTTTATAGAGTCAAAACAAGCGAACATATAACAGAGCAAACGCAAAGCGTTATTTTAAGTTGAAACATGGCCGATGGATGGTTCTTTAATAGCCAACAGGCGACAATTAACCCTAATCATGTCCATAAGACATATGGAAAACACTGTATATACCAAACTCCTTTAAGGTGCCAACCCCCTTTGTACAGAGGAATTACCGAACACCGGAGTCAGTACGTCTCCCCTCGGAAGGGTACCTGGCGTGTTTCCATGCGGAAAAAAGTCGACCATCCCTTTATACCCCTTAAGGAGCCAGCTCATTAGCAATAATAGGGAAACATACCGAAATCACTTTGAATATATTTTTTCTAATTTTCAAACCAGTATACGCTGGAAGTTGTACATGAACATGCAAACATTTTCTGTAAAAATAAAAGATTTTAACTGACGAAATTCTTCAGACTATACGACACACATTTTTTGATTCATTTTTCTCCCCCAAAAGTTACAGTTTTTAGCGCAATTGAAAAGCAAAACTACAGTTAGTTTTATCTAGGACATCTCACGTAGACTTCAAGCCTAAGTACTAACGAACCGAGGGCGTCTGAAGAGAAGGGATCTAATCTATTGCCACGAGATTTAAAGGATTGGACGTGGGAACAGACAGGGAAAACATCTGCAGGCAATTTTTTCAGAATTCAGGTACTAATATGAGTTCAAAGAACTAACTATTTCTATGTTGTTACTGAAACAGAAATTTAAAATGATACTCGTAAATTTCCGCTTTAAAGATTTTTTTATATAAGTCATCCCACGTAGACGTCAAGCCTAAGTACTAACGAACCGTAGGCGTCTGAAGAGAAGGGAAATGTAAGCTATTGACATGAGAGTTAAAGGAGTGGGTGTTGGGGCAGACAGGGAAAACATCTGCAGGCAATTTTTTCCATGATTCTGGTATGAAGGAGAGAAGTTCGAGGTTTTTATCCCCAGATCCCAGTGCTAATATTAGTTCAAAGAACTAACTATTTCTATGTTGTTACTTAAACATAAATTTAAAATGATACTCGTAAATTTCGACTTTAAAGATTTTTTTATATAAGTCATCCCACGTAAACGTCAAGCCTAAGTACTAACGAACCGTGGACGTCTGAAGAGAAGGGAAATTTAATCTATTAACATGACATTTAAATGAGTGGGTGTTGGGACAGACAGGGAAAACATCTGCAGGCAATTTTTCCATAATTCTGATATGAAGGAGAGAAGTTCGAGGTTTTTATCCCTAGATCCCAGTGCTAATATTAGTACAAAGAACTAAATATTTCTATGTTGTTACATAAACGTAAATTTAAAATAATATCCATAAATTTCGGTTTTAAAGATTTTTTATCTAAGACATCTCATGTGGACTTCGAGCCTAAGTACTAACAAACCGTGGACGTCTGAAGAGAAGGGAAATGTAAGCTATCGACATGAGATTTAAAGGAGTGGGTGTTGGTTGGGACAGACAGGGAAAACCTCTGCAGGCAATTTTTTTCATAATTCCAGTACTAATATTAGTGTAAATAACTAAAGATTTATATGTTGATACTTAAACACAAATTGAAAATAACGTTCCATAAATTTCGGCTTTAAAGATTTTTTTTTTGAATCATCCCACGTAGACATCAAGCCTAAGTATTAACGAACCGTGGGCGTCTGAAGAGAAGGGAAATATAAGCTATTGACATGAGATTTAAAGGAGTAGGTGTTGGGACAGATAGGGAAAACATCTGCAGGCAATTTTTTCAATAATTCTGGTATGAATGAGCGAGAGAAGTTCGAGTTTTTTTATTCCTAGATCCCAGCGCTAATATTAGTTCAAAGAACTAACTATTTCTATGTTGTTACTTAAACATAAATTTAAAATGATACTCGTAAATTTCGGCTTTAAAGATTTTTTTATATAAGTCATCCCACGTAAACGTCAAGCCTAAGTACTAACGAACCGTGGACGTCTGAAGAGAAGGGAAATTTAATCTATTGCCATGAGATTTAAGAGATTGGACGACGGGACAGAAAGGGAAAACCTCTGCAGGTAATTTTTTTTCATAATTCAGGTAGAAATGAAGGAGAGAAGTTAGAGGTTTTTTATCCCTAGATCCAGGTGTTAATACTAGTACAAAAGAACTAAATATTTCCATGCTGTTACTCAAACGCAAATTTCAAATAATACCCCTAAATTTCCTCCTTCAAGATTTTTTATCTAAGACATCCCACGTAGACGTCAAACCTAAGTACTAACAAACCGTGGACGTCTGAAGAGAAGGGAAATGTAATATATTGACACTGGATTTAAAGGAGTGAACGTTGAGGGCAGACAGGGAAAAACATCTGCAGGCAATTTTTTTCATAATTCCAGCACTACTATTAGTGCAAATAACTAAAGATTTAGATGTTGTTACTTAAACGCAAATTTAAAATAGTGCACCATAAATTTCAGCTTTAAAGATTTTTTATATAAGTCATCCCACGTAGACATCAAGCCTAAGTACTAACGAACCGTGGGCGTCTGAAGAGAAGGGAAATGTAAGCTATTGACATGAGATTTAAAGGAGAGGGTGTTAGGGACAGATAGGGAAAACATCTGCAGGTAATTTTTTTCATAATTCAGGTACTAATATTAGCGCAAATAACTAAAGATTTATATGTTGTTACTTACCCGCAAATTTAAAATACAACCCTCTAAATTTCAGCTTTCGAGATTTTTTTTTAATCTAAGACACCCCAAGCCTAAGCCATCAAGCCTAAGTATTAACGACCCGTGGGCGTCTGAAGAGAAGGGAAATGTAATATATTGACATGGGATTTAAAGGAGTGAATATTGGGAGCACACAGGGAAAACATCTGCAGGCAAGTTTTTCTAGTGTAAATAACTAAAGATTTCTATGCTGGTACTTAAACGCAAATTTAAAAAATATTGTCCCTAAATTTCGACTTTTCAGTTTTTATCTAAGACACTCCACGTAGACTTCAAGCCTAAGTACTAACGAACCGTGGGCGTCTGAAGAGAAGGGAAATGTAAGCTATTGTATTATAAAATACTACCCATAAATTCCGGCTTTTTCAGATTTTTTTATCTCAGACATCCCAGTCTAAGTCACCAAGCCTAAGTACTAACGACCCGTGGGCGTCTGAAGAGAAGGGAAATGTAATCTATTGACATGAGATTTAAAGGAGGGGGTGTTAGAGACAGACAGGGAAAACATCTGCAGATAATTTTTTTCATAATTCAGGTAGAAATGAGCGAAAGAAGTTCGAGGCTTTTTTTTATCCCTAGATTCCCATACTAATATTAGCGCAAATAACTAAATATTTCCATGTTGCTACTTAAACGCAAATTTAAAATACTACCCATAAATTTCGACTTTCTAGTCCCCACACAAACTCTTAAATATACCAACTATTAATTTTTAAACCTCAAATAACAATAGTAATAATATTAACACGATTAAATAAAACACTAGAGTACTTACGTTTTATAATACTTAGGGCACAACACACAAACTAATTCACAGTAAAAAATCTAAATGACTACCAGTTCAGCCTGCTAACAAAAAACTCGAACCCGTATTTTGCCCTGATTGAACCAACCGATCTCGCGTAAAGATTTGTTACTACCTAAACTCGTACTGGCGAATCTCTTGTATGTAGTTACTAATTAAGATTCTAAGATATCCAGACCGGATGTGTCAAAACCACAAATCTCCCTGTTACCAATAAATGTACACTTATATTATCAGAAAAAGGCTCGCAAATATGTTTAGAACTGTATTTGATTTCTTTATAAAATTATTTAAAATAAAACATCAAATTTCTATAATTGCTAATGCCTTTCCATCTCTGAATTAAGAAACTATACTAGTATCATGAATTTACTTAAATTTTTCTCTTTCATTTGATACCCAACACGCCGTTTATCATATTAGAGCCCTTTTTCGACGCCATATCTTCGAGGGGGAGAGGGTTTAAATTTCTACAACTATATACGATGGACATGATTTTTAGCAAAAAATGCGTAGCAGTGTTGCATCATCTTTATGAGAAGTAGTTAAAAGGATATTTGTAAAACAAAATACAACCTCCCGTTACATACTCGTGATAGCAACTTGTAAACGTTAACTAATCTGTTTTTGAGAGCAATTTTTCATACCGTACCAAACACCCAAATCCCCCACCCTCTGTTTTAGGCCGTTAGGGTACTAACTGTAAAAAACTCGGACCCTGAACCCCGCTGGACGGCTTTTCTTTTTTCAACATCTTCTGACATCATCCTCATCATGTGACCTACGTTAAATTTCTATGTTATCGTTTGACAAGTGACTGGTAACACATCGAAGATGATAAGTGGCCACTGATGTACTTTTACATATGTCTCACGATATCATCCATAACACGTGACACATGTAAAATTTTTATTTTTGAAGTTTCACAAGTGACAGGTGACAGTTGACACACCGAAGATAACAAGAAACATCCTTAACACGTAACCTAAGTTAAATTTTTATTTCTACGTTTGACAAGTGACTGTTTGGCTGAGTTTGCTCAGGTTTGTCTCGTTGGGTTTGCTGAGGTTTGTTCAGGTCTGCTCAGGTTTGTTTCAGTGGGTTTGCTCCGGTTTCTTCAGGTTTATTTGGCTTTGCTTTGGCTTGCGCGTTTAAGGTTAGCTCAGGTCGCGCGCGCGCGCGACCTGAGCTAACCTTAAACGCGCAAACCAAAGCAAAGCCAAATAAACCTGAAGAAACCGGAGCAAACCCACTGAAACAAACCTGAGCAGACCTGAACAAACCTCAGCAAACCCAACGAGACAAACCTGAGCAAACTCAGCCAAACAGTCACTTGTCAAACGTAGAAATAAAAATTTAACTTAGGTTACGTGTTAAGGATGTTTCTTGTTATCTTCGGTGTGTCAACTGTCACCTGTCACTTGTGAAACTTCAAAAATAAAAATTTTACATGTGTCACGTGTTATGGATGATATCGTGAGACATATGTAAAAGTACATCAGTGGCCACTTATCATCTTCGATGTGTTACCAGTCACTTGTCAAACGATAACATAGAAATTTAACGTAGGTCACATGATGAGGATGATGTCAGAAGATGTTGAAAAAAGAAAAGCCGTCCAGCGGGGTTCAGGGTCCGAGTTTTTTACAGTTAGTACCCTAACGGCCTAAAACAGAGGGTGGGGGATTTGGGTGTTTGGTACGGTATGAAAAATTGCTCTCAAAAACAGATTAGTTAACGTTTACAAGTTGCTATCACGAGTATGTAACGGGAGGTTGTATTTTGTTTTACAAATATCCTTTTAACTACTTCTCATAAAGATGATGCAACCCTGCTACGCATTTTTTGCTAAAAATCATGTCCATCGTATATAGTTGTAGAAATTTAAACCCTCTCCCCCCTCGAAGATATGGCGTCGAAAAAGGGCTCTAATATGATAAACGGCGTGTTGGGTATCAAATGAAAGAGAAAAATTTAAGTAAATTCATGATACTAGTATAGTTTCTTAATTCAGAGATGGAAAGGCATTAGCAATTATAGAAATTTGATGTTTTATTTTAAATAATTTTATAAAGAAATCAAATACAGTTCTAAACATATTTGCGAGCCTTTTTCTGATAATATAAGTGTACATTTATTGGTAACAGGGAGATTTGTGGTTTTGACACATCCGGTCTGGATATCTTAGAATCTTAATTAGTAACTACATACAAGAGATTCGCCAGTACGAGTTTAGGTAGTAACAAATCTTTACGCGAGATCGGTTGGTTCAATCAGGGCAAAATACGGGTTCGAGTTTTTTGTTAGCAGGCTGAACTGGTAGTCATTTAGATTTTTTACTGTGAATTAGTTTGTGTGTTGTGCCCTAAGTATTATAAAACGTAAGTACTCTAGTGTTTTATTTAATCGTGTTAATATTATTACTATTGTTATTTGAGGTTTAAAAATTAATAGTTGGTATATTTAAGAGTTTGTGTGGGGACTAGAAAGTCGAAATTTATGGGTAGTATTTTAAATTTGCGTTTAAGTAGCAACATGGAAATATTTAGTTATTTGCGCTAATATTAGTATGGGAATCTAGGGATAAAAAAAAGCCTCGAACTTCTTTCGCTCATTTCTACCTGAATTATGAAAAAAATTATCTGCAGATGTTTTCCCTGTCTGTCTCTAACACCCCCTCCTTTAAATCTCATGTCAATAGATTACATTTCCCTTCTCTTCAGACGCCCACGGGTCGTTAGTACTTAGGCTTGGTGACTTAGACTGGGATGTCTGAGATAAAAAAATCTGAAAAAGCCGGAATTTATGGGTAGTATTTTATAATACAATAGCTTACATTTCCCTTCTCTTCAGACGCCCACGGTTCGTTAGTACTTAGGCTTGAAGTCTACGTGGAGTGTCTTAGATAAAAACTGAAAAGTCGAAATTTAGGGACAATATTTTTTAAATTTGCGTTTAAGTACCAGCATAGAAATCTTTAGTTATTTACACTAGAAAAACTTGCCTGCAGATGTTTTCCCTGTGTGCTCCCAATATTCACTCCTTTAAATCCCATGTCAATATATTACATTTCCCTTCTCTTCAGACGCCCACGGGTCGTTAATACTTAGGCTTGATGGCTTAGGCTTGGGGTGTCTTAGATTAAAAAAAAATCTCGAAAGCTGAAATTTAGAGGGTTGTATTTTAAATTTGCGGGTAAGTAACAACATATAAATCTTTAGTTATTTGCGCTAATATTAGTACCTGAATTATGAAAAAAATTACCTGCAGATGTTTTCCCTATCTGTCCCTAACACCCTCTCCTTTAAATCTCATGTCAATAGCTTACATTTCCCTTCTCTTCAGACGCCCACGGTTCGTTAGTACTTAGGCTTGATGTCTACGTGGGATGACTTATATAAAAAATCTTTAAAGCTGAAATTTATGGTGCACTATTTTAAATTTGCGTTTAAGTAACAACATCTAAATCTTTAGTTATTTGCACTAATAGTAGTGCTGGAATTATGAAAAAAATTGCCTGCAGATGTTTTTCCCTGTCTGCCCTCAACGTTCACTCCTTTAAATCCAGTGTCAATATATTACATTTCCCTTCTCTTCAGACGTCCACGGTTTGTTAGTACTTAGGTTTGACGTCTACGTGGGATGTCTTAGATAAAAAATCTTGAAGGAGGAAATTTAGGGGTATTATTTGAAATTTGCGTTTGAGTAACAGCATGGAAATATTTAGTTCTTTTGTACTAGTATTAACACCTGGATCTAGGGATAAAAAACCTCTAACTTCTCTCCTTCATTTCTACCTGAATTATGAAAAAAAATTACCTGCAGAGGTTTTCCCTTTCTGTCCCGTCGTCCAATCTCTTAAATCTCATGGCAATAGATTAAATTTCCCTTCTCTTCAGACGTCCACGGTTCGTTAGTACTTAGGCTTGACGTTTACGTGGGATGACTTATATAAAAAAATCTTTAAAGCCGAAATTTACGAGTATCATTTTAAATTTATGTTTAAGTAACAACATAGAAATAGTTAGTTCTTTGAACTAATATTAGCGCTGGGATCTAGGAATAAAAAAACTCGAACTTCTCTCGCTCATTCATACCAGAATTATTGAAAAAATTGCCTGCAGATGTTTTCCCTATCTGTCCCAACACCTACTCCTTTAAATCTCATGTCAATAGCTTATATTTCCCTTCTCTTCAGACGCCCACGGTTCGTTAATACTTAGGCTTGATGTCTACGTGGGATGATTCAAAAAAAAAATTTTTAAAGCCGAAATTTATGGAACGTTATTTTCAATTTGTGTTTAAGTATCAACATATAAATCTTTAGTTATTTACACTAATATTAGTACTGGAATTATGAAAAAAATTGCCTGCAGAGGTTTTCCCTGTCTGTCCCAACCAACACCCACTCCTTTAAATCTCATATCGATAGCTTACATTTCCCTTCTCTTCAGACGTCCACGGTTTGTTAGTACTTAGGCTCGAAGTCCACATGAGATGTCCTGGATAAAAAATCTTTAAAACCGAAATTTATGGATATTATTTTAAATTTACGTTTATGTAACAACATAGAAATATTTAGTTCTTTGTACTAATATTAGCACTGGGATCTAGGGATAAAAACCTCGAACTTCTCTCCTTCATATCAGAATTATGGAAAAATTGCCTGCAGATGTTTTCCCTGTCTGTCCCAACACCCACTCATTTAAATGTCATGTTAATAGATTAAATTTCCCTTCTCTTCAGACGTCCACGGTTCGTTAGTACTTAGGCTTGACGTTTACGTGGGATGACTTATATAAAAAAATCTTTAAAGTCGAAATTTACGAGTATCATTTTAAATTTATGTTTAAGTAACAACATAGAAATAGTTAGTTCTTTGAACTAATATTAGCACTGGGATCTGGGGATAAAAACCTCGAACTTCTCTCCTTCATACCAGAATTATGGAAAAAATTGCCTACAGATGTTTTCCCTGTCTGCCCCAACACCCACTCCTTTAACTCTCATGTCAATAGCTTACATTTCCCTTCTCTTCAGACGCCTACGGTTCGTTAGTACTTAGGCTTGACGTCTACGTGGGATGACTTATATAAAAAAATCTTTAAAGCGGAAATTTACGAGTATCATTTTAAATTTCTGTTTCAGTAACAACATAGAAATAGTTAGTTCTTTGAACTCATATTAGTACCTGAATTCTGAAAAAATTGCCTGCAGATGTTTTCCCTGTCTGTTCCCACGTCCAATCCTTTAAATCTCGTGGCAATAGATTAGATCCCTTCTCTTCAGACGCCCTCGGTTCGTTAGTACTTAGGCTTGAAGTCTACGTGAGATGTCCTAGATAAAACTAACTGTAGTTTTGCTTTTCAATTGCGCTAAAAACTGTAACTTTTGGGGGAGAAAAATGAATCAAAAAATGTGTGTCGTATAGTCTGAAGAATTTCGTCAGTTAAAATCTTTTATTTTTACAGAAAATGTTTGCATGTTCATGTACAACTTCCAGCGTATACTGGTTTGAAAATTAGAAAAAATATATTCAAAGTGATTTCGGTATGTTTCCCTATTATTGCTAATGAGCTGGCTCCTTAAGGGGTATAAAGGGATGGTCGACTTTTTTCCGCATGGAAACACGCCAGGTACCCTTCCGAGGGGAGACGTACTGACTCCGGTGTTCGGTAATTCCTCTGTACAAAGGGGGTTGGCACCTTAAAGGAGTTTGGTATATACAGTGTTTTCCATATGTCTTATGGACATGATTAGGGTTAATTGTCGCCTGTTGGCTATTAAAGAACCATCCATCGGCCATGTTTCAACTTAAAATAACGCTTTGCGTTTGCTCTGTTATATGTTCGCTTGTTTTGACTCTATAAAGGAGCTAATTTTGACTAATTACGTTACTAGAAGCTAGACTGTTTAACATATTATATCTTTCCTATTCGTGCCCTAACAGTAAGAAAGGGACGGAGAATCTTTGGCGGGTATTGGGTAAGGTCAAAAAGACCTTTCGACTGACAAAAATTTTTCGAAAATCTCGACTAACGTTGCTGGTGGTTGTACTGTTTAAAATATGTCTTTCATATTATGCAATAATATCCTCAAATGGTGCGAGAAATTTTTCTGTGAACCATTTAGTGATTTATTGTCATATCTGTATACTAAGAATCTATTATGGCCCTTTAGACATCCTCACTGAGGACCAAGATAGTGGAGCTTGATTTGTAAGACCTCCCTACAAAAGGGGCAATTTGAGCTGTGAAGCATATCTTCCTGCGTCTTTTGGGGACCCTTTTTATTCTTTTTATACTATCGAATCAAATAATGTCGACTTAAATACAAATTAGTAGTAAATTTTTTCGAAATATGTAGATTTCTCTACCAATAAGGAGAGCGTTTGCTTGGGTTTGCACTTTTCTTTGCGGTATTTTTGAAAAACACGTTTTACAAATACCACCAACATGGCGATGCCGGAAAGAATCTCAACCATGCAGTTTTTCGAAAATCTAAGACTTAGAATAAGAAAAAAAAAGGACTCTCTTCCGACTACCCAGTTTTTCGAAAATATAAGACCTAGCATAAGAAAATAAGCGTTATTATTTTAAGGAGTTTTGAATGGGATTTTGTTTTAGTTTTACAAGGTTTAGAATAGAACCTTTTGTATTAACGGTGGCTATATTTAGATATAAGACCTTAACCGGTTACATAATTCTCAGGCATAATTTCTTTTTAATATATCTACGGTTTTACAGGGTGTTTAAAAGAACTTAGACCCCTCTGTCCTTACACCATATTTAACAGCTGGTGTTTCAAGAAGCTGATACTTTATTTTGTTGGTATACATCTTATTACTATAACATCCAGTTCTCAACTAAAGCCCTTAATCTGAACATATCCTTTTATCCATCAAAACCTCGTTATCACACATACAGGACAACGTCCTGACGTTATCCGGACAGCAACCGGACGTTAATAGGACAACAACCGGGCAGTAACCGGACAACAATAGGGTGGTTCACAGGGCGTTAACGGGGCGTCACACACAATGCAAAGACAAACGCCCTGAGAAAAGCTTGAATCCCTTGGAAACAGAACCTGTTCTATTAAATAGCTTGAGGCTGAGAATCGTTTAAGTTTCGAAGAATTTTGTACCACCTGCACTAGAATATTTGTTGAGGTTAGGTTTGATTGTTTCAGGTAGTAAAACATCTAAGGACTTGGTTTAATTCTTTTATTTCATACATCTAGCTACATTTCTATGGATAATTTTTCTCAGAGTTTTAAGTTTATCTGGAGCGTTGGAAAAGTATTGGTGTGTTGTGTTTGTTCTCTGGAACTGATTAAAAATATCTAGCATTAGTGCTGCCTCCATATCTGTGTTTATACTAGGATCTTCTTTGTACACAAACTTCGTAAGGTCTGCAGATGGCATTATATGTTTAATAACTTTCACGGTAGGATCGTAAATTTCTCCTTCAAATACGTTCCAAAAATGAATGTTACCTTCTATTTCCTCATAGAAAATCTTTCCACATTTTGGCTCTACCTGTACATTATATTTTTTAGCAAGTTCCCAAACCATTAAAGTTGCCGGTAAACAGGACCTATAATACTGGTTCCGACTGAATACTTCTTCAATGTTGGCAAGAATAGTTTTTAATATTTCCGCCATGTTAATTGTCTGCCGGTCAGCGGTATACTAACCATTTCTTATCAGCTATTCCACTTAGATTACAAATTTCGTATACATCACTCCCTATCTTTGTATTGTTCCTCATCTTCTTTTCTCTGATAAATAGGTTTAGAAAAAAACAGACGATCGTAGAGTCCATCAGTTCTTCGGTATTCAATATCGCCCACTTGAATATCACTATTTTTCAAAAACAATCAACCCGTAACTCTCCCCGTTTCCATGTATCAGTTTCGATATCCTGCTTAAGACCCTGTGTGAGATCACTATCAGCTGTCTCTCCAATATTTCGATATGTCTTCTAGAACAATTTTCGGATATTGATTTAGGGTATGATCTGAGTATCAAACTTGTTGTGTACCTAAGTCTTTCCAGTTCTATTGACAGCTTTCTGTCAAAAGAAAATAGCCTGTATCTACGTATGCAGTTCTTAAAGATCTTTGAACGAAATTTTTATTTTAAATTCCGTTCGAAAAGGAGGAAGGACTGGATGCTTTTTTTTTTACAGATAACTGTTTTATTATTAGTAGCAGCATTAGTACCCTTCTATTTTTGAAGAAAATCGTCTGTATGTTGTTTATATATTAGCAAGTATGAATATGAATTACTGTTTCCAGAAGCACAGACCTTTTTCTTGGTTGTTTCATAGCTGTCCAGGAGTTGATTTTAGAAACAGAGTATGTTGTTTCGCTGTTGAGTGGTTGGGTCTCCCACATTCGGAATCCTCAACTTCCTACCGTTAGAGCACTTATCTGAAAGTCGTATTTTAGTTCCCCAAAGTCCTGCATCGATGATCTTCGTCGAGAATTTCGAAAAGTTTTTACGTCCGTCGCAACATCTTTTCCTCGTACTAATTCTACCCTACCCCATCTTTATCCGAAAGTCTGAACCGTATTTCTAGTTTACTTGTATTCCTAGTCCTAACTTGTTTACTATTATTCACTAATTTTGCATATAAATTTGTTCAATATGGATGTCTTGTGGTTAAATCGCCAATTTTTCTAATTGCTAGTTTTCTTGCATATTCATACCTCGAAAAACACGTCTAAATTAACCTTACCTCGTGCTGAGTCAGTTTAGCTCGCTTGAGTTGGGAATTTTCCACTAATGATGCAATCTTTCTCTTATGTGCTATTGTTTTAGGCTCTTTTAACTTGATATAATCATCCGGCAGATAATATTTTAACAATAAAATAAAGTTAATAATTTATAACACCCCTGTTTATACAGCCCTGTTTAAACAGAGGTGTTTTTAACCAGGGTAGTTTAAACAGGGCTGTTTAAACAAAGCTGTTTAAACAGGGGTGTTTAAACAGCCCAGTTTAAACAGAGGTGTTTTTAAACAGGGTAGTTTAAACAGGGTTGTTTAAACAGAGCTGTTTAAACAGGGGTGTTTAAACAGCCCAGTTTAAACAGAGGTGTTTTTAAACAGGGTAGTTTAAACAGGGTTGTTTAAACAGAGCTGTTTAAACAGGGTAGTTTAAACAGGGTTGTTTAAACAGGGCTGTTTAAACAGGATAGTTTAAACAGGGCTGTTTAAACAGAGCTGTTTAAACAGGGCTGTTTAAACAGAGCTGTTTAAACAGGGGTGTTTAAACAGCTCAGTTTAAACATTGGTGATTTTAACGTGGGTTGTTTAGTTGTTATTAACTTAAATAATATTTCCTAAATTATATATTTCATCGAAAATTTACTATACAGGGTGATGGAAAAGTTTTGAAATCTAATTTTTTCCTCAAAGTCTAGATTTTTGAAAAATAATTTTATAAATCGAAAGATCTACTCATCCGCTATCCTACATGTGAATTTCGTCTCTTCACCATCAGCCGTTAGGTCGCTAATCGCAAAAAACTATATCTCCGGAACCCTAAGGCCGATCGACGCCATTCTTTTTTTAAACGCTTTCGGACACCGCCCTGAACACGTGACATATGCTAAATTTTTGTTCTGATGTTTAACACGTGACTGGTGACAGTTGACAAATAACAGGTGACAGCCGCCATACTTTTACGCATGTCTTCTGACGCCATTTTGAACACGTGAGCTACGTTAAATTTTAATTTTGGCGTTTGACAAATGACAGATAACAGTTGACAGATCGAAGATATGACAGGTGATAGTTGGCAAATCGTTTTTTTTTTCTCCAAACGACTTGTTACGTTACGCTGAGCACGTGATGCATGTTAAATATAAAGAAACTATTCTATTATTATTAGTATTATCCACTTAAAATACATAAAATACATAAAACATACCTACTACGTTACGTCGCGCCCCATATATCACTGAAGATATCATTTTCCATGTTTATTTATTCAACTAGGTGCCGTGGCGTACTTGGTTCTATAGCTGGGATACGTATATAATACGAAATTTCTACACATGGTGTGTGCGGGTTCGATCCGCGCCTTGGACAGAAAACTTTTTTTAGTGCATATATGCGACTTACGAAATAAATACATTTAATTAGGTAGGATTAATGAAAACGTTTGTGACGTCATCGTGAATAAGGACCTAACGACTGAAAGAAGAAGAATAGATAGTACCCAAATAGATAGTGTCCAAGGAGTTAAGGGCACCACCTCGGTCGAGGAAAAATTCATCTACCACCTTCCAACAACAATTACAAAATAGTTATAGCCGAACCGGGATTCGAACCCGCGCCCTGTGGTGGGGCACAGTCCCTCATCTCCTACTACTGCTATTCAGCAGTCAGTGTTGCGAAAAAATGTTTCGAGCTACAAGGTCAATGACGACAACAATGTCCACTGTTGTTAATTTTAGTATTAAGGACATTATTGAAAGAATTGGAAGGATTAAGGTTGTCAATAATATCACTGAAGAATTACAAAATACGGTTATTTTTCCAAGAGAGAGAACGGATCGAAACCATGAAACAAGCTCTCTTAATTTCGATAAATTCTCCAATGAATATATTGGTCAAACAGTAGACGAGGCATTGCATGATGTTTCTAAGGATTTGCAAGCGATGGGTCTAAATATAGAAGATGGTAGCTGGAATAGCGTTTCTATAAAAATGTCGGAAACATTAGATGATGACGAGCTCGATAACGAGACTAATTACTTCGAGGATAACCGAGAGGATAACGAACTTTCCGAAAATGAAAAATGGGCCAAAGAAAATAGAATTTTGAAGAACATGACATTTGAAGATACTCATACTGATTCGGATTCGGATGACCATAATAAAGGTGGTTCAAGTTTAAAAGACTATTCCTGCAGGGTTAAGGAGAATGAAATTACAGAGAATATCCCATATGTGAAGATAGAATTGGAAAATGGAAAAACAGCCGTGGTGAAGAAGTCTACATATTGTTGGATGTTAGAAGAAAAAAAAGAAAGAGTAAGCACAGATCGTCTTCGGAGATTTATACCGTCAAAAAGAAGAAGACCACTGAAAAATACAACCGTCTTAAAAAGAAAAAAAAATGAGATGAGCAGTTCAAGTCCTTCCAGTGAAGAAGAAATTGAACTGGATGACTCCACTGATACCGAGACATTTGATGAAACCGAAAATGAAAATAATGATTCAATGACTTTACAGGTAGGTTTTTTACCTTGGTTTGTATGTACAGCTGCATCCAGAAAAATCCCCCATTCGTCGAACTTACACTTGTACATCCCCACGTAACCTTATGAAACGGTGAGTGTAATTTCGACGGAAACTGGGAGTTTTATCTGCAAGCAGGGGTATATATACACTTTATTTTTAATTAAACATATTTTGAAATCTTCCCTTGCTGAACGGAACTATTAGCAATTTTCCAAACGTACTGTAAAAATTTGCATATTAACTGGTATTGTTTTTTATTATTTTATTTTAGGTTGAGAGATACTATGCAGTTTTTTATGAAGAGCGGTGGTATATTGGGAGGATTGTGGAAGACACCGAGAAAGATTATTGCAAAATTCAGTTTCTGCAACAAGATTTAGATGTATTTCGTTGGCCCAAAGTACCAGATATTGCGACAGTCCACAGAAGATACATTTTTTATGGGCCAGTGAATCTTATTGGAAATGGACCTTTCCAGATTAGCAGACACGATTGTGTACAGATTTCTAAGCAATATAAAGTTTTTAAAAAGGACTTTTAGAAAAATTACATTATGAATACAGGTTTTTATTTTTATTTTGTTGTAGAATTTTGTATCATTTCTTACAGTTATGTTATTAATATGCGCAATTTTTTCAAGTCACGGATTCAGTAACATTACAGATAAAAAATTAAAAAGTAGATATCATTGATTATTTTATCACAATTTCACGTTTCGGTGCTATTTGCACCTTTATCAAGTCTGCTTTTTTTGTCAGTATATCTTGTTGCTTATATATACCGGGTGTCCCAACGATGCATGGAGGAAGTTTAGCTTGGCAACCGTAACATATAGAGAAAAAATGTTCAAACAAAATATGTAACTACGGTTTAGGTCTATAATTTTAAATTATTTTGGTGCATACAGGGTGTCTCAAAAAAGTGTGGCAATACAAAGTTACATTTTTTTAAATGGAACACCCAATATGTTTTTACATAATTGGATTCTCCTGTCAGTTCCAATAACTTTTCATGTAACATATCCTATACCTAAACCAAGTGTTTTCGGAGATAATGACATTTGAAAAATTACTATATTTGTTCTTTGACAGGCTCTAGCGCCAAAACGGTGCATCTTAGAGGAAAACGGCTTACATGTCCCTATCCTAGTTTTTCATCCTCTAATCAGTAATGGCAATTTCGCTTACGACCGGAAATTTCCGGAAATTCAAAATTCCGGAAATTTCCGGTCATTTCCGATTAAACCTGATATGATATTTTTGCATAGAGCGTGAAAAACTAAGATAGGGACATGTAAGCCGTTTTCCGCTAAGATGCACCGTTTCGGTGCTAGAGCCTGGCAAAAGACAAAAATAGTCATTTTTCAAATGTCATTATCTCGGAAAATACTTAATTTAGGTATAGGTTATTTTACATAAAAAGTGCTTGGAATTGACAGGAGAATCCAACTATGTAAAAATATATAGGGTGTTCCATTTAAAAATATATAACTTTGTATTGCCACACTTTTTTGAGACACCCTGTATGCACCAAAATAATTTTAGATTATAGACCTAAACCGTAGTCACATATTTTGTTTGAACATTTTTTCTCTATAAGTTACGGTTGCCAAGCTAAACTCCCTCCACGCATCGTTGGGACACCCGGTATATATATATATATATATATATATATATATATATATATATATATATATATATATATATATATATATATAATATTGTTCTATAAGTTCAAGTAATTTTTAAAAAAATATTAACAAATTAAAAAAAAAATTAAGAAACTTAACCAAATTTCTTTTTTAATTTAAATACAAACCATAAAGTGAGTGGTTTTCATTCACTATATGATGGTTCGCACTTTATGTCAAAGTCAAAAAACCACGATGACAAGGTACTTCTTTTCTAAGATATACGTTATTTTTAACTTACGAGCCCCCGAGAACCGCCCCGCAGGAACCTAAAACATGTAGGTACGTTAATTTTTTCAGTTTTAGAATATCCTCCTGGATATATTCTGTTAGTTATGAATTAATTAAAAAACGTATAGTACTCATTCGACTTACTTTTAATTTTAGGATGCCCGGTATTTTTATTTAAATTTTATACTTAAATTACTATTGTACTGTTCTGACGAACCATTATACATACATCTATACTATACGATGGATCGTAATAACATTATTTTATTCTATTTTACGTGACTAAACCCTATATAAGTACGTTTTTCCACAGTCTTTTAAAGTAACTTTTTCGGTTTTAACAGACTATTCAAAGTACTGTTTTACTTTATTAATGTATGTTATAAAACTATCAACAATATCAACTCTGTCTTGAAGTCAAAAAGTATATGAGAATGTAAGGTTGTGTGAGAATTTCGGAGGAAGTATGAAGGATGTACAAGGATTTCTGAGGATGTATGAGAATTTCCGAGGATGTATGAGGATTTCCGAGGAAGTATGGAGGATATATAAGGATGTACAAGGATGTATGGAGGATATATAATGATGTACAAGGAAGTATAAGGATTTACGAGGATTTATTTCTACCAAAAGGATGTAGGTGTACAAAATTTAGGTCAGTGGTTTGCCCCTCGTATATATATATATATATATATATATATATATATATATATATATATATATATATATATATATATATATATATATATATATATATATATAGTAGAAATTCTTGGCCTATAGGTAATATATTAAATGTTAATGCAATGATTAACTTCTTCGCTAGTGCAGCAAAGAAGGCCGTAAAATGAACACAATAATGAGGATTATTTTCTTTGATTCTGGTCTGGGTGACCTCCTGCTATCGCGATTTTTGGGCCCTTGCCCTTCATCTAGGCAGGCTTACACCCAGGGTGGCTGAAGAACAGACCACATTTTGACCAGAATCAAAGAGAGATTTTATATCCAAAACGTTCGGAAAGGATGGGTAAGATGTAGTGACTCGCGCCAACTAGTTCACCCAGTGTTGCTCCAAAAATGTTTGGCTGCTAACACAAAACATACTCGTAAGTATATGTCGAATTTCTTCGACGGTACAAATGCACCATTGTACAACAACAGTAGAAAATAGAAATTTCTTGGCCTATGCTGCACTAGCGAAGAAGTTAATCTTTGCATTAACATTTAATATATTACCTATAGGCCAAGAAATTTCTATTTTCTACTGTTGTTGTACAATGGTGCATTTGCACCGTCGAAGAAATTCGACATATACTTACGAGTATGTTTTGTGTTAGCAGCCAAACATTTTTGGAGCAACACTGGGTGAACTAGTTGACGCGAGCCACTACATATTACCCATCCTTTCCGAACGTTTTGGATATAAAGTCTCTCTTTGATTCTGGTCAAAATGTGGTATGTTCTTCAGTCACCCTGGGTGTAAGCCTGCCTAGATGAAGGATAAGGGCCCAGAAATCGCCATAGCAGGAGGTAACCAGACCAGAATCAAAGAAAATAATCCTCATTATTTTTTTCATTTTACGGCCGCTGCACTAGCGAAGAAGTTAATCTTTGCATTAACATTTAATATATATATATATATATATATATATATATATATATATATATATATATATATATATATATATATATATATATATATATATATATATATATATATATATATATATATATATATATATATATATATATATACAGGGTGTTATTAAATTCACTGCATATATTGGAATGGGTGACTCCTGGGGTAGTCTACAGACATACCCAATACTTTTTTTTTCTTAAATCGAACATTTTAAAAATTTTCAAAAATACCCTAAAACCCGTCCATGTTCGATGCACCTGTCTCAGCGAGCACATGGTCCGTCAAAGCGCTTGACAGAAAATTACGAGGGAAAAACTTAAAACAATTGAATTTCTTCTAACGTTGCCAGACATTATTATAAATCTTTAAGAACCATTTATTTTCTGTTATTAACCGTAATTTAAGACAAATGTACAACAAATTTAAACCTTTTCCTAAGCAAAAATAAAAAAAATAGTAAAAAGACCACTGCAAAATCAATCCTTTTTGTCAGCAGCCTTAGTTTTAACCAGTAGTTGCCTAACATAATTTAAATATCAATAAATAGAACTAAAAGTAAGTTGCAAAAAATGATACTTATCTAGTAGGGAATGTGTTGAAAATGTCTTTAATTTGCTCCCAAATCAGCATGATTCGTAGCATAATATCCCGAATCCGTAAAAAGATGTTCTCCATTCAACACGATTTCTCAGTTAATTCACTTTTCTAATTGGCACATTATACACTATTTCCTTCATCGTACCCACAAGAAGTGGCTGACATGGTTCCTTAGCTGCTGTAGGTGCCACTAACACAAAATTAAGGTTCTTTCACTGGGAGGTTCGAAGTTTAGAAAATCTTTCAATGTACAAAAGTTGTCCGGCGTTTTTGTTCGCTGCTCCGTAGCACAAAACAAGCTAAGCATCTCGGCATCTTGGATTAACAGATTCAAAATCGGCTACAACCTCTCGTTTTATAAGATATTTTTTTAAATCATGCACATAGATTAGGGTTAAGTTGATCATGCAATTCACTAATCGTTTTGCGCCGATTGGGCATCATGACTCATGAGACGACCAAAGACCTTGGAGACGTAACCGCGTTCTTATTGGTTACAGGTTATTTCGGCGGAGCTTTTGAAATTCTGCGAGTAATTTGTAATTTAGATAGCGCTTTTTTCTAATAAGCTGTAAAAACTCTTACGGGGCAGTTAAAATATAAAATACATACAAAATGTAACACTTAAAAATTTTTAGTATCAAATTTGTTGAAATATCTTTATTTGAAATTAGCTAATTTGCTCTAGTCATAGGCAACCACTTATACCTTATATTATGATTCAAGTGGTTAAAAGTGTCACGTGATTGGCTTTATTTCTATTCGTCGGCTGGTTACGTGATTCGTATGTCAAATGAGCCTAGGTCAAGGTGGAATTTTTAGGTTATATTTTTATTTTATTTTGGGTTCAATTTATTTGTAATTAGTATCCAATTTAATCTAAACGAACATTGTAGAAGCAAGCACGATATTAAAAAGCAAGTGTATTTATATGCTGGAAATAAATTAAACTTTCTGCGCTTGGACTGTCATTGGTTTTTTTGGAAATGATTTTATTTATCACTTACAAAATGAACATTCGTTAAATATACATAGAACAACAAGAAAAATAGTTCCATAGTATACAAGGTATTGTTATTATAAAATTGCGTGGAAAATGTTTAAAATAAAGTATTTTAGAATTTAAATCTTGGAAAGCCGATGTCGAAAGTAGGGACAAATGCCAAATAATTTTATGGGCGAAAGAACATTTTAGGCTCAGGTGATGAAGTACAATACTTCCGTTGTTGTAGAAGTGGTAAGTATGAAAAATATTAGTACATAATTTTGTATACAAACACTATACCTACAATAAAATTTAGAAAAATTGTTGTCTCGTAATAGATAATTAAATTACACAAACAGTTGGTTTTGATAAGTGATAAAATATGTTTTATTTAAGGTAAGAGGATTACATCACACTATGGACATTCAAATGACATCTAACACCTAAGGATACGTAAACTTGATAAACAGTTAGAAGTAAAATTATTCGAAAGGTGTTTGGACTACAAAGTAAGTTTTAGAAAGCTGTGTATTAGTAGAGAGTTATGGGTACAGGAATGTAAAACAGCTCGAAATAATCCTCTTAATGTACAAGCCACAAGGTCAATCATATGATTATTTTATGGACCTGACTTTTGTCTTATTGTCATGAAAGCATCACTACTGTCTCAATTTGAAAAAAAATATTGATAGCACAGATGGGCTTAATAATAATTATGACTTTGAGAGGACCACTATTATGGTAGTGGATGATTTTAATGAAGGCTTTCCAGTTGCAATAATGTTCCGTAACAGAAAAGATACCTTTATAAATTAAATATTTTTTGAAGCGATAAGGCAAAAAGTAGGAGTCATTTCATGGAAATCATTTATGAGTAATTTTAGTGGGACATTTTATAATGCTTGGGTCGAGGTTTTGGGCGCTTCACAACACCAGATTTACTATTCTTGGCATGTCGATCGTGTTTGGCGTACAAATTTATGTAAAATTGGCAGTCGTGATAAAGAACGTATTAGTTTATAAAACTTTAAAATATCTCTTAAAAACTACAGACACATCCTCATTCCATGAACAGTTAAGCAGTGCTTTAAATAATTTGCTTGGTGATCCTGACACAAACAAATTTGGAGAGTATTTCTCAAGTTGTCATGCACATAATTATTTAAAATGGGCATATTGCTTCCAAAAGGACTGTGGTTTAAATATCAATATGTAAAACTGATAAATAAATAAAAGTTGCAAAAACTGATACTTATCTAGTACGGAATATGTTGAAAATGGCCCCTATTGGCTTCTAAACAAGCCCGTACTCTTCGCAACATGTTGTCTCTAACTCGTTCAAAAATATTCTCCATATTCCTTATTTCTTCAGCTGCCATTTCAACACGATTTCGCAGTTGTTCCACGTTTTCAATTGGGACACTATACACTATTTCCTTCATCGTACCCCACAAGAAGAAGTCGCATGGATTGAGGTCAGGAGACCGTGGAGGCCATCGGACAGGCCCGTTTCGTCCAATCCATCTGTTGGGGAAGTTTTCCTGTAGGTATTCATTAACTATTCCCGCGTTATGACCAGGGGCGCCATCATGCAGAAGCCACATGTCTCTTCTCACGGCCAGTGGCACATCTTCTAGCAAATCTGGTAACTCACCTTGTAAAAATGCTAAGTAGCCTTCGCCATTCAATCTAGGAGGTAAGATATGCGGTCCTATTAAGTGGTTGTCTAATATCCCACCCCAAACATTTATTGAAAACTGCCGCTGGCGGTGGGTTTCACGATATGCGTGGGGATTTTCGCTGGCCCAAATATGCGTGTTATGTAGGTTCATTATTCCGTCTCTTGTAAATCCTGCTTCGTCAGTGAATAATACATTGTGGAACCAGTCTGGCTCGTCTTCGCTTTTCTGGGCAAACCACTGACAGTACTCCCTTCGTGTGCCGTAATCCTCCGGGTACAGTGCTTGTACTTTCTGTACGTGGTATGGATATAGCAAATTTTCCTTCAACGTGCGCCAGGTGATATAATTCGACGCTCGTCCAATTTGCGTCGTTAAGCGACGAGTACTTACTCCAGGGTCTTCTTCAACTGCGACTAAAATTTCCTCTTCTGCAGCCAAAGTATTTTGATTGCGGGGTCGTCCTCTATCAGCATTAAAACCATGAAAATTTCCATGGTCCCTTAGATGTTGTACCACAGACACAAATGTTCTTTCATTTGGAGGTTCGCGATTAGGAAATCTTTCAATGTACAAAAGCCGCGCTTGTCGAGCGTTCTCATGTGCTGCTCCATAACACAAAACGATATCGGTAAACTCGGCTGAAGTTCTCGGCATTTTGGATTAAAAAACAGATTAAAAATCATTTATATCTCTCCAAGAATTGGCGCCAAAAATACTAGCAGCAACAGCCACAGTTTCAACCGAAAAAGAAGATCAACGATGTGAAGTGAGCGATAATGATAAAAGCTTGGGCACTGAAAGACATGGAATAGTAGCGATAATACCACAGCGCAAAAAAAAAGAGTTCGGAACGAAAAAGATCCTAACCCAACACACAAAAGTCCGGTAAATTGGATAATTAACTAAATAAGTAAATAAGGAAGCCGAGACGAGAGGCGAACAGGAAAGAATAGAAGGAAACCGAGGAAAACAAGTTTGTATTTTACAGTCATCCTCCAACTATACCAAAGCCATCTTTCCTGGAAGGGGATAATGAAAAATGGGAAATAGTCAGACCTAAAACAAGTTACCCAAAACAAGCACGTCCCAACACCAATAAAAGGAGGAAGGGAGAGTTTTGCCCTAAAAACTGCCCAAAAAATGTCATCTTTATCGTATCAGGCTTGAATCCAGACTCGAAGGAAGCTGAAATGCAAGATTATCTAAAGGAAATTAATGGAATTCCATGTAAATGTGAGAAAATGAAAACAAGAAAAGATAAGTACAAAAGTTCTTTTAAAATCCAGGTGCCAACCGAAAAGAAAGCACCTGTTATGGATCCTGGAGTGTGGGGAAAGGGGGTTATAATAAACCATTTTCTTCTCCTCCGACGACCTGTCAGCGTATCATGACTATGTGCAGTCAAAAATGAGATATGGTATACTTTTTTGGGGAAACTCGGTTGTCAACCGAGTTTTTGTACTGCAGAAAAGATGCCTTAGAACAATATTTAAAATAAAATAAACTGAAACATGTAAGGGCATATTTGTTAACTGCTTGTTATTAAAAACTATTCACAATGTATGGAACTTCAAACAGAACATAACCATGAAACTAGAAACAAACATTGCCTGGTAAATGATAGGGCAAATTTTAGTTACATACAAAAAAATGTTACAATATTTTTAAAATATGGAACAGAATACCTCAATATTTTAAAACACTAACTCTTTTTAGTCAGAAACGTATGTTACATCTTAATAGAAAAATGTTATAGTATAAGCGACTTCTTAGAAGATAGAGATGTAAATAGATTAGGGCTTTCCACCTAATGTGTAACAAATTATTTTATTCAAATTTTTAGTGTTCTAGGGTAGGTTTAGTTGTAAGTTTGAAATTTTCTGACACGGTCTACCCTATTTGGTAAATTTGTATAGGACCTAATATTGGGTAAATAAATAAAATAAATAGAGATGCTAATGATACTTCGATACCTCAAAAGTACCGATACTTTTGCCACCGTATTGAGTATTTTGAGCATCGATACTTTTATAATGATTCCAAGTAGGTATCAATACTTTTTTGCACTATCGGTATCGAAACCAAGTACTTACTTTACTACCACCAACATTTAAAATAACTTTGTGCCTGCCTATTGGAGGTTAAAGAGGTGTCAAACTGGGCCTGGTTACTGGGCGATAAAATTTTATAATGTATTGCGAGCTAATATGAAGAGTTTAGATCTTAGAAGTTTCAAGAGTAGAATTAAGGAAATTTTAATAAAAAATGCATTTTATAATTTTGATGAATTTATTTCTTATAATTTTAACTAATGTCCTGATTGTTTAATAATTTGTTCAATTTTAATGTCTTTGTAAACTGTGTTATGTGTTTGTTTCTAAATTTTATATATTTTGCTACATATTGACGAGTGTAAACACTGCTATGTAATAACATGAATAAACGAATTTCAATTTGAATTTGAATCTACCCAGTGTTTAAGTTCTTCGAACGTAAATTTTCATGACTATGCTTAATTTTGTTTGTTTCTAAGGTTTTAAAAAAGACTGATTATTGTCTATTTAAGCTCAATTCTATGATTATATACAGATGGTTGGTAAAATTTTTTAGTGTATTCTATGTTTGTGTTACTAAAATTACCTTTAATAAAACACTAAATAAAATTTCAATGTTTTTATTGAAAGAAAATAATCCTGAAAATGACATCAGGAAATGGTTAATATATTCTACTTGAGACTAGGCTTTCCATATAGGTACTACAAAAATGTCTCGATCTTTGAAAGGCAGTAATGAGAAACACATGCAACTTAAAGTCTTTTTGCATGCAATAAAGATTTATTTTCATAAAAAAAAGTTTATCTTTAAAAAAATTACATGTTATTGCATGTAAAAAAATTTTAGTTGTCAAAAGAATTTTACTTTTTGTGTATGTCTCATTATTAACTTTGTAAGATCGCACAATTTTTTTAGTATACAGAAGGTCCCATTTTTATGATACTTCTTTAAGTTTTACTTTGAAGTGCACAACGAACGAAAACTAAATTTGAATATGTTATGGTATAATACCTTGTCAAAAACGTGAAAAAATGGCTTTCATCTTCCCATCCTTTTACACCTAATTAAAATTTAAAAAATATAATAATTTTAATCAAAAGATTAGTTATTTCCTATATTATTGATACGTTCATAACTAAATAAATTCATAATACATAATATAAGAAATGGTTGTAATATGTAATACCTTCGCCAGAGTGTCAAAAATTATGTCTGTGAAGTTGTCCCCCCAAATCTAAAATTTATTATAAATGAATGGAGTTCTGAGTTTCCTGTGAAGAGTTCTTTTCACTTTTTATTAATAATTACGTTAAAATAAAAGTAAAAACACTGTTTTCAAAATGGGGTGCTAACTTCACGCAGCTCCCCATTGTTGCAAAACCAAAAGTGTGGCCACAGTACTTAATAGTTCTAAAGGAGTTCTACAGTTCTTTGTGATTTTCGAGGCCAGAACTCTTACCCAAAAAATTCTAATACATGTTTTGTGCTTGTTGGGAAGGAAAAAATTCAACAACAAAATGTCATTATCTTTATGCAGAACTGTAGAACTATTGCAGAACTAACGGAAACTCATGAGTTTTAAACCAGAACTCTTCTTAAAAAATTTTCATGGGGGTCTACTTCACACTTTTTTATCTGTCAAAAATTTAAGTTGTAAACAAAAAAATACCATTCTAATTTTACAGAACTGTAGAACTATTGCAGCACTAACGGGAACTCATGAGTTTTAAACCAGAACTCTTGTTTACAACTTAAATTTTAGATTGTTAAAAAAGTGTGAAGTTGGCCCCTCATGAAATATTTTTTAAGAGTTCTGGTTTAAAACTCATGAGTTCCCGTTAGTTCTGCAATAGTTCTACAGTTCTGCATAAAGATAATGACATTTTGTTGTTGAATTTTTTCCTTCCCAAAAAGCACAAAACATGTATTAGAATATTTTGGGCAAGAGTTCTGGCCTCGAAAATCACAAATAACTGTAGAACTCCTTTAGAACTATTAAGCACTGTGGCCACACTTTTGGTTTTGCAACAATGGGGGGCTGCGTGAAGTTAGCACCCCATTTTGAAAACAGTGTGTTTACTTATATTTAAACGGAACTATTAATAAAAATTGAAAAGAACTCTTCATAGGAAACTCAGAACTCCATTAATTTTTAATAAAGTTTAAGTTTACATTTGGGGGGCCAACTTTAGACATCAATAATTACAGAAGGACAGATACATAGAAAAACTGACGCTGTAAATTTACAATTATTTTAAAAGCATGTAATTATCGTTATTTATACTTCAGTTTTACAGGAATTTTTTAAAACCAAATCGGACGATTTAACTAATACACTAGACATTTAAAAAACCTACTGAAATTATCGATTAATTAGTTGCTGCCTAACTTGCCTAGCTACTCCTTAAACTGGATTATGATCATGTTCAACATCATCAATACCTAGCAAAGGAATATCAAAGACTATATTATGTTCAACTCCTGCACAGATGCATAAATTATGCAGTACAACACAGGCATTTTTACAATAGTACCGAAAAACTAACTTTAGGCGTCCAATACATCTTTCCACAGTGCTTCGTGTTATTTTGTAAGACTGATTATATCTGCCTTCTGGGGTTCCGGGGTCTGCATTTTCAACGGGGGTAAGTAGCCATGGCTCCAGAGGGTATCCTGAGTCTCCTATAACAACCAATCTGTACGTTCTCCTGAAAGTGAAAATTTAAAAAAAATTAAAAATACTTCTAATATTTTCGCAAAATTAACTTTTTATTTATAACATACAAAAACAGATTTTTTAACTTCAGAAAAATAAATATTTTTAGGTAAAACATATTATTAATCTGTAAATACTAACCCCTGTTGTACTTAAGCTCCAATAAATTTTTCACTGCAGATGCCCTCCATATAAAATTTGGTCGAACCGCAATATTTGGCATTAAAATTAATGATTTGTAGATCATAGTTACAAATAATTTGGCAATTTTTTGAATGAAATCCTTTTTGATTAACATAAAGATGTTCATCCTCTGCAGGTGCTATGAGTGCAGTCAATGCACCCGATGATTCCAGGAAATCCCGCTTTTCCATAAAACCCCTTTGAGCTTCGTTAATTTCTTGTGGGGTTCTGGGAAACCTAATCCACAAATGACCTAAAATAGTCACTATTGCATTGGCCACTTCATAGATGCATCTACTCCTCACTACTTGCCGACTTGCAGATAACAAGAATTCTTCAGCAATGCCACATTGATAATTGCCTGTGGCGGCAAAGAACCTTAAAGCAATTAGAATTTTTGTCTGTGTGGGTATTCTGGTTGACCTTATTTTCTGCCTCTAAATGGTCCACCAAATTATCAAACAGATATGCCACTAAGTCCTTGTTGAGACGAAATAATTCTATAAACCTTGTGTCGTGTAGCGAAAAGGGATCACTTTCGTCTCTCATCACACGCTTTTGAACCCGATTTTCATACATACGTACATTGTTTTCTAAATTATTAATTAAAAACCTTTGTGCAGGGAACATTTTACTATAATCCAAATTCAGTATTAATAAAAATAAAAAAATTCGACAATTCACACAAAAATAATAAATAAACAACTGAGGTTATGGTTAAGACCTGACTTCTCTTCTTTTTTGCTAAAAAAATGTATAACTATACGCAACCCATAATACACGCAGGCATGTGTGGTTGCTTATACAGTAAAGCATATTAGCTAGTACATAATAAAGTATTTAAAAAAAAGATATTTCAACAATATTCCCCATATCTTTTTTAATGCTCGCTTTTTTACAAATCTATTCTTTTGTTCTCGATTAATCGACGTAAAATTTTACAAGGCGACACGCTTTGATCATACGTTCGGACGTCGTGCTCTCTCTCTTTTCTCGTTCTCGCTGTGCTCTCTCCATCTATTTGTTGCGCCAAGAGGAGCTAACGGCTACCACTTTCACGCATCAATTTTCGCCGGACGCGTAAGCGACGAAAGCTCACGCTGTGATTGTTTGAATATGTGGCATAGCAACGCGTTAGGTGACTGCGCAACATCACGGGTGCGTGCAGTGGTTCCGCCAGCACCTACCGCGCACTTTTATCGGCCGGTTTGTAAAATTCTGTCATCCAAGTGAAAAAGAAAAGTTTTCAATTTATTAAAGGTGCTATCGTACGTGTTTATAGTGTTGATTATTTATAAGAAAACAAAACATTTCGTAGTGTTTGTTAGACTTTCATGTTTTAACCAAACGGATGGGTTGTATTGTGTAGTAATAATAACCTTTATTATTGTTTGAAGAACAGCGTGCGAGTCCGTCAGAGAATGTTCGTTTCATTTTGGACTTTACTTCCAGTCAAGAGGCTCGTGATGCGTCGTTTGGAAGCGCGTTCGTTTTTATAGTTATTTTGTAGAGTTATTGAATGTTGTTTGTCGTAATTTTTTTTTGAAGGTAAAGTTTATTATTAATTTAGTTGTGAGGAATTTCGCTTAAAAATTAAGGACGATATAAATAAACCTATTAATAAAAGTCAAATTTTCTATTAAATATGATTTAAAATAGGCAAATAAAAAAAAGGACATGCTTAAGTGTTAGGAGTTTTTTGTTTGAAGCTAATTTGGAACCAAAATTTTTGTACAGGTACTGTTTTTCTTCCAAAAATTTCTGGTCGGCCTAGTGGAACAAAATTTTACTCTTGTTTTGAACAGCTGTTCTCTGGCTTTTTTGTGTTGGATATTTTAACTTTTTGAATGTTTTAAAAGATTTAGTATGATTTCTTACTTTAAAGATAAATCTATTATTTTTCAAACCTGTTACATAGGAATATTCTAGGAAGAATTGGCAACGTCACAGTGACAAAACAAAAGAATTTTTTCTGTAACTGACATTTGTCGATGTTTTTTATATGGCCATGTATTTATTGCCAGTGGTGCGTAGCTACAAATTTTTTTTTTGCGGGGCGATATCTGCCATTTTTTATCATGAAGCGCCATTTATGAATATTTTTATTCAGTCTGGATTCATACCAGCATTTACGGGTTTCAATATATGCAGTGAATTTCATAACACCCTGTATATATATATATATATATATATATATATATATATATATATATATATATATATATATATAAGTATTTTTTTTCTTTCTTGGGTAGAGGTTTATTGTGTGAAATTAAAATAGTTTCTTTAACGTTTCGCCCATCGTTTTTGGGCTTTTTCAAAAAAAATTTTGTCTCTTTATTGAGTGTTTTCTAAAAACATACAAAATGGGATGTCATTAAAATCCTTAAAAATAGTGTTTATACAAAATGAAGACACAGACAAAGACCATAAAAGACAATACATACAAATTTAAAAATTGTTTCACTAAAATTTACTAAATATAAATATATACGCACCTCGAGACATTATGGTGTTTAAATATGTACTGAGAGATTTATTTTGAGTTACTTATCACTACCAGTAATTTTTTTCTTTTTTTTGTTTATTTTTTTTGTTTCTTTGTGTGTTGATATGCGTTTTTTCGTGAATTGTATGTTATATACGGAGTGTTCTAATTTGTGTGTTTAGTGTTCAATGTATTAGGTTGTGATAAATTTTACTTAGATTGTCAATATCTTGTTTGTCGTTTACTGCATTAGGTTCTTTCTTAATGTGAATCATCTCTTTAACAAGGAGTTTTTGGTAATTGTTGTCCTGAGTTAAAATTTTTGTGTTAGTGAAATCGAAATTATGATTTTCATTTTTTTCGTGTTTGTGTAAAGCAGTTGACGCATTTTTTGTATACTTGTGCCCGTTTAATCTGCTGTTAAGATATTGAGTGGTCATTCCAATATATTGTTTTGGGCAATTTAAACATGGTATAGCGTAAATTACACTAGATTTATTTTTTACTGGAACCTTACTTTTAAGAGGAGAGTATAAGGATGACAAAAGGTTTTGGGCTTTGTGGCAAACGGTAATATTGTGTTTATTTAAAATGTATTTAATTTTTTCTGATAATTCGTTCGTATAGGGTAGAGCTACATATTTTTTTGGTTCGTTATTATTGGTCAGTTTTTCTTTGGTTGTATTGTTATATAATTTAAAAGTTCTTTGTTTCATAATTCTGTTTATTTGTCTTTCTGGGTAGTGATTTTCTTTTAGTATTTTTCTAACTTTTTCTAAAGCTTTTGGACGATATTCTGGCGAGGTTAAAATTAATGCTCTATCAGTTAAGCCTATAATTACGCTATTTTTTTGAGATTTGGAATGGCTGGAATTGTAGTTTAAATATCGTCCCGACCAAGTTTCTTTTGTATACCATATAGTTTTGAGGTCTTCATTGTTTATATCTCTAATTATTGTCATATCAAGGAAATTTATTTGGTTTTGACTTTCTATTTCTGACGTGAATTGAAGTTTGTGGTGGAATTTATTGAAGGCTTGTATTACATAATTTATTTGGTTTTCGGGGATAGCTGTAAGGCAGTCATCCACGTATCGTTTGAAAAATATCATTGGTATATCCAGGTTTTTGATGACATTTTCCTCCAAACACTCCATAACAAGTTGTGCCACTGTTGATGATATGGGAGAGCCCATTGCACAACCATCAAGTTGTTCGTAGAAACAGTCTTTATATTGAAAATAATTATTAGAGATTGTTAAATTTATTGCCTCTATGAACATGTCTTGAGTTAGATTAGTATGTTCTTTTAAAGAGTTCCACTTTTCTTTAATTATGTTGGTTAAAAGATCATTTGGAATATTAGTATACAGTGATGTAACATCGAGAGATACTAACCTAAAATTTTTTGGTATTTTTAATGTACTGATGAATTCCTTAAAAGTGAAAGAATCTTTTATGTAGTATTCGTTTTTACATGTTATTTTTGAAAGGCAGTTGCTGAGATATTTTGACAGCTTGTAAAGGGGTGATTGGATTGAAGATACAATTGGTCTTAGCGGAACACCAGGTTTATGCAGCTTTGGAAGCCCGTATATTTTTGGTGATACGGCGTTATGAATCATGAGTTTTTTGGCTTCCGGGTCTGTTATTTGTTTTTTGTTGAGAAGTTTTTTTATGAAGGTATTATTTTTAGTTTGATTAATATTGGTCGGGTCACTACGTATTTTCTTGTATGTTACACTATCATTTAGTAAGTTGTCCATTTTAGCATTGTAGTCAGTTGTGTTCATGATTACGGTTTTATTGCTTTTATCAGGTTTTAGAATTGTGATATCAGGGTTATCTTTAATGAATTGTTTTGTTTTTTTAAACTGTTTATTTATTTTTTTTTGAAAATTGCTTTGTTTTTTGTTCTTGTGTCTTATTTTAATGTTGTGGTTTGTGATTACGTTTACGACTTCTGAGCGGATAGCGTCTTTAGTTTCGTTTGGTTTGTCATGAATAGCTGACTCTATGCTTGCTATATATTCTGTTGTAGGCAAGTCATTTTCATGAAATACGTAGTGACCCGACCAATATTAATCAAACTAAAAATAATACCTTCATAAAAAAACTTCTCAACAAAAAACAAATAACAGACCCGGAAGCCAAAAAACTCATGATTCATAACGCCGTATCACCAAAAATATACGGGCTTCCAAAGCTGCATAAACCTGGTGTTCCGCTAAGACCAATTGTATCTTCAATCCAATCACCCCTTTACAAGCTGTCAAAATATCTCAGCAACTGCCTTTCAAAAATAACATGTAAAAACGAATACTACATAAAAGATTCTTTCACTTTTAAGGAATTCATCAGTACATTAAAAATACCAAAAAATTTTAGGTTAGTATCTCTCGATGTTACATCACTGTATACTAATATTCCAAATGATCTTTTAACCAACATAATTAAAGAAAAGTGGAACTCTTTAAAGGAACATACTAATCTAACTCAAGACATGTTCATAGAGGCAATAAATTTAACAATCTCTAATAATTATTTTCAATATAAAGACTGTTTCTACGAACAACTTGATGGTTGTGCAATGGGCTCTCCCATATCATCAACAGTGGCACAACTTGTTATGGAGTGTTTGGAGGAAAATGTCATCAAAAACCTGGATATACCAATGATATTTTTCAAACGATACGTGGATGACTGCCTTACAGCTATCCCCGAAAACCAAATAAATTATGTAATACAAGCCTTCAATAAATTCCACCACAAACTTCAATTCACGTCAGAAATAGAAAGTCAAAACCAAATAAATTTCCTTGATATGACAATAATTAGAGATATAAACAATGAAGACCTCAAAACTATATGGTATACAAAAGAAACTTGGTCGGGACGATATTTAAACTACAATTCCAGCCATTCCAAATCTCAAAAAAATAGCGTAATTATAGGCTTAACTGATAGAGCATTAATTTTAACCTCGCCAGAATATCGTCCAAAAGCTTTAGAAAAAGTTAGAAAAATACTAAAAGAAAATCACTACCCAGAAAGACAAATAAACAGAATTATGAAACAAAGAACTTTTAAATTATATAACAATACAACCAAAGAAAAACTGACCAATAATAACGAACCAAAAAAATATGTAGCTCTACCCTATACGAACGAATTATCAGAAAAAATTAAATACATTTTAAATAAACACAATATTACCGTTTGCCACAAAGCCCAAAACCTTTTGTCATCCTTATACTCTCCTCTTAAAAGTAAGGTTCCAGTAAAAAATAAATCTAGTGTAATTTACGCTATACCATGTTTAAATTGCCCAAAACAATATATTGGAATGACCACTCAATATCTTAACAGCAGATTAAACGGGCACAAGTATACAAAAAATGCGTCAACTGCTTTACACAAACACGAAAAAAATGAAAATCATAATTTCGATTTCACTAACACAAAAATTTTAACTCAGGACAACAATTACCAAAAACTCCTTGTTAAAGAGATGATTCACATTAAGAAAGAACCTAATGCAGTAAACGACAAACAAGATATTGACAATCTAAGTAAAATTTATCACAACCTAATACATTGAACACTAAACACACAAATTAGAACACTCCGTATATAACATACAATTCACGAAAAAACGCATATCAACACACAAAGAAACAAAAAAAATAAACAAAAAAAAGAAAAAAATTACTGGTAGTGATAAGTAACTCAAAATAAATCTCTCAGTACATATTTAAACACCATAATGTCTCGAGGTGCCTATATATTTATATTTAGTAAATTTTAGTGAAACAATTTTTAAATTTGTATGTATTGTCTTTTATGGTCTTTGTCTGTGTCTTCATTTTGTATAAACACTATTTTTAAGGATTTTAATGACATCCCATTTTGTATGTTTTTAGAAAACACTCAATAAAGAGACAAAATTTTTTTTTGAAAAAGCCCAAAAACGATGGGCGAAACGTTAAAGAAACTATTTTAATTTCACACAATAAACCTCTACCCAAGAAAGAAAAAAAATACTTTATAATAGATGGTTTAAGAAAGGAAATAATAAATATATATATATATATATATATATATATATATATATATATATATATATATATATATATATATATACAGGGTGTCTAAAATAGGTGATACCACAATTGCTATCTCCGAAATGGTAAAAGATACGAGGTCGGTTAAATTAGAGAAAATGTGCCATTTCTAGTCCCTATTCATATTCCGTTTACGGAGTTGCCATATTCTCTATAGTTTCTTATATACAGGGGATTTTTTAAAAATAGTCAAAAATTTAATTCTTAAATATCTCGAAAACTATTATAGTTAGAAAAAAGTTCTTTTTACGAAAATCACACGATTTTTTACCTTCTCTAAAGTAACGTTATTGTTTTGTTTATACCATTTGCTTTTACTGAGTTACTGATACTAACTTGTTTTTTTCAAATACGGACCTGGATCTTTTGCTGCATTTTTTGAAAGAATACTTCATACCCTTTACAACTGTGTATCACTTGATTATGTTTTCGACGTTTTGGTGAAGAATAGTATCATCATCAGGATATTCTGCCAGTACGGACCTGGCATTTTTCAAGTTAATGCGCCATTTCACGACCTATTATGGCGACAATTAGGTCAGAATCAGTAACTATGGATTAAATTGTTTTAACTGGTAAATTTTAATTATAATCATGATTACTAACCAGGACCCTCACGTTTGCAAAATTGGTCCAAGCAACGCCTGAAAAAGGCATAAGCTTAGTTTTAATTACAACAAATCATAATAATTACTTCTTAGAGGCGTGATTGGCCGCGTGTGGTCAGTCCAATCGCGTCCATCAACCTGTTCGTCCGCCCGTCCATACGTTATAATTCAATGCAACGTCAAAAAATAAAGCAGAAAACGGATTTTAGATTCGAATTCCCTATAATCCGAACCCAGTAAATATGACAATGGTTTTATGCTAGAATATAGTTAAAGGTCTTTAATTTGAGGTAATATGGTTTGTTTTCAAAGCCAGTAAATAGTAATTCAACTGTATCAGCAGAATGAGTTGCAGCAGAAATGAAACCATTAGGTCAAATAAGA